>OY821521.1:147705610-147755610 GCA_963682025.1 Cordilura impudica | reverse complement strand
AAATTGGCAACCTACATAGATGGGTCACTTAGCAAAAAGAAAAAAAAAATAATATATCTTTTTATAATCATTCCTTTTTCTTCTGTGTCACATCTCTTAACAAATGTACGGCTCGTTGTTGTTCGTAGCTGTCTGTGCGATTATGGTTTAATGCCAAGTTTTCACATTAGCCAATGTCGATGATGTTTCTCTGTTGGAACAATATCTACAACAATATTATACCCACACCAAAAACGTTAAAGCCCATAAACTATCAGAACTAATGGAAAGATTTTATTTTAAGTCCAACTACTCAACATGGAGTACGCAACATTTAAATCGCTTATTTTTCGTTTTTTGGGGTTTTTATATAATATTTATGTCTCTGTACATCGTTCTCATTTGGCTGTTATCATAAATTTTCGTTAGACAATACTTATTGGTTGGTATTGTGGAAGAAATTGAAAAAATATATTATGGTTTTTGGTACTATTTTTCGTTTGTTTTTTTTTTTTTTTTTTTTTGAAATATTTTCAATTGTGTAAAGTTAAGTTGATCCAAAATGCGTGAGCTAAGCGAAATAAGTTGTGGTGATGATAAAATTGATTTAAAGTTTCTATGGACAGCTTTTAAAAAATTATGTTTGAATTTCGGAGTTAGAAGTTATTTTCTAAAGACAATATCATTACTACATTAATAGTGAAAAGGTGAGCAAGTATTTTTAAGAGCTTTAAATTCATGTCAGCTCGTTTAATTAATTTTAAAAAATGAATCAAACTTTGCTGGCAAATCTCATCTCATAAATTCAATTGTTATCATGTGTTGCAGATGACACCATATTGGAATCCATCTCCATACATCCGACAATAATTTGCATTGAAAATGACATAGTGAAAATCAGGTATTATCGCCACTATGTTAACAGTTGACATATTCTACTTATTTGTCTAAGAACTTTATATGGTCAGAGAAATTTCGTAAATTTAATTGTACAATATTTTGTGAATTCGCAAACGGTGTAACGTAATCTGATTAATTAAATGATGTTTGTTTTATTTCATAACGAGCTATCTTAATCGCCCCACTGTGGCTGAAATTTTGATTTCATTGGCCATAAGTCTAATTTTTTTTGTCACCGATTTTTAAAATGTTAACGCCTTTTTGTAGCTACTGTATCCAGATTAAGGTAGCCAAAAAATTAGGTTACACTATCGCTAATTGTGGGGGTGGCATGCTGTCAAACTCAACTGTTTTTTTAATTTCAGAAAAAGGTGATTTTTTTGTTTTTAAATCAAAAATACTTGGTTACTCTCGCAAGCTGTCATCGATAATGACCTGCGGTCTTTTTTATAATGTTGGTAGGATTATAGTCTTTAGTTGTTGTAAGTGGTCACAGCTCTACCGTTTAGTATTAGGGGCGTTATGAAATGTTTATGAAACTACCATATTTTTCTCAAATTTCAAATTTAGTGGAATAGAACTTCTAGGGAAAGTTGAAAGTGTCCTCTTTAACCCTATAAATACTTTTGCACCCATGACGACCCGTGGCTAAAACACTTTTTTAATTTTAATGAAATTACTCTAAAAATAATTCAAATTACGAAAATTTAGACAGCCCTATAAGTAGTCGTATACAATGGTGTATTTAATTTGTGATTTAGATATTTTATAGCTTATAATAGTCATTATTTGTTATATTACCATAATATATTTGTAAGTAAGAATGTCAATATACAGAAGATGTAATTCATTAGTAATCTAGGTTTTTTTTTATTATCACACCTTTTTTATACCTTTTTATATTACCTAACAATGCACTAATGCAAGCAGTAAAGAAAACACACGCAGTTAATTCATTTGTATAGTGGGTCCTTTATATAATATTTTAGGTAGTAATGCACTAATGCCATTTTCTTACCTTTTTATTTTGCCTAGAAACATAGTATGATGGCTTATGAGAAGGCTTATAAGAAAGCGACATTTGAATACAAACTCAATTGCTTTAATATATTTCAGCAATAACAGTCGTAAATAAAAATATTCAGGAAAATATGGAGAGCTTTATAAAGAACTGGCCGAAGAGTATTTTAGAAACAAAAAACAGGAAGATGTTCTTAGTTATGTTAAATTAAAATTAAACTTAAATTCGTGTAGCACCGAAATACAAGAGCTGTTATCTAATTTCGCCAAAGCACTAAAAAAATGCTACAAGGAAGTTAGCTTCAGTAAACAAAATTTTTATATAAAAAGTGCAAACTGGTTAGAAGGCCAACTTACTGTCGCTGCAGAAACAGCAAGGCAAGATAAGGCTGGAAGACCACGCAAATCATTGGACAACTGCAGCAATAGATCTAAGATGAGGAATCTTAAACATGTTAATGATGAAATTGGTTGTACAAATACAAAAGAATCTTTCCTACATCAATTACGATTACAGAACCAATTAACAAAAGTGGATATCATTGAAAAAGTTGTTAAAGCTAGTCCAGTGAAAACAAAACGGATTCTTAATAGTATACAAACTCCGAGCGATGCAAACAGTTCACAAATGGGGAGGCCTTAGCATTATTTCTGGATTTGAAACTAACAAAACAGCAATATATTCAGCTCAGATTGCGTGCGATTGAAAAAGGCTCAAATATGTATCCAGCATATCATCACACAACCGCTGCTAAAATGGACTGTTTGCCATCAAAGGATACTATTACAATCACACCAATTTCAGCAGATGTAAAACTACAATCTCTACTTGATCAGACAGCCGAACGCTTGCTTCAATCAATAAAGGGAAATGAGTTAAAGGTATATGGAAACAGAAATCCAATTCTTTTCTTTTTTGTAAATGGGGATGTGATGGTTCTTCGGGACAGAAACAATACAAACAAGTAAGAGTGTTAAATTCGGCTGTGCCGAATCTTTGATACCCTCCACCTCGGTTTGAGTCTTGATAATAAATGTAAATGAAAACAATTTGTTAAACTTAATACCAAATTATTTCAGCAAATTCTTCGAGTTGGTTTTCGTGTTTTCTATTATTTCGGATTTATTTCGGTGTTTGCTTTTTGGTCATCGTGGTTGCTGATCGCCATGCATTTAGGTTACATATATAGCTATATGCATGCGTTTCCGGTTATATGACATAACTTCTCGTTTAATTTAGTTTTTGCTAATTAAATAGCTCGCCCTAACCTCCATTGCAAAGGTAATGGTTGTGTAGGGTGGCTATATGCATTAAATCGTGCTAATTGGAGATGGCTGTATAGTTTCTTTTAACTGGCCAAATATTTCTTCATTGCGGCCATATAGGTCGGATGGAGTAACAATTTAATAACCAAAAAAACTCTCTCAATGTTTTTATTAAAATATTGCCATATTTGGAAAACATAGAGAATAAATTTATAATAATAAATATTCAAAATTAGGGATGCCAAATGCAAAAAACCAAATGTCCCAAACATTTTAAATAAAATAATTTGTTCTCTTTATTTTCTGAAAAACTTCAACTATCATCCAAAAAAAAATTGTGAAAATTTATATATAAAAAATAACATTCTCATCAAATTGCGTTTATTTATGTAACAGTTTTTATGTTCGCAATTCTTAAATATCATTTTTCGTTTTCTAAAATTCATTGAATTTAAATTAATGTTTTCTGTAGTGTGATTCTGTAAACGATCCGACAATCGCAAAATATATAGACAGCTATTGTTGTTTGCACTAAGGAATTAGTGATTCACTAAGTACATACATCTTAACGACAGTCGACATATCTATTTTTCTATTTATTTAAATTGTAAACGAGTGGCATCTCTGTCAAAATAAGCGAAAAACACAAAGAATAGAAAAAACAAATAACTTCGTGTTTGACAGGATGATTTTATCTTTATGTTTAATATCTTTATTTTTTTTTTACTAATATTTCTGTGTATTTATTTGAAAATGAAATAATGAATTGAATATGCTATTTAAATTTTTTATTTATATAAAAAAGTTTTTTTAATAAAAGCAAAATATTTTCACTATTTTATGATTTTTATTTATGTATGACGACATTTCAAACTAAAAATTTAAGTTTTTATCGATTGAATAAACAACACAAAAATGGTTGTAGTTTAGATAACAACAACAGCTGACTTTAACAATAGCGAATATCGTTTAAAAATTTTACTGATAATTTTGCTATTTTCTTTTTTTTAACGATTCGACTATCGTTAAAAGAAGTTACTGAATCGCGGTACTGAAAAGCTATTAATTTCTCCTGAATGTCAATATTTTTTTGAAATGTAAAAATTTTTTAAGTGTAAACATAGGTATTTGGTGTTTTTTTTTTTTTGGAATTTCAATTTGTGTTTAATGAATAAAATTTATATATTAAAGATGCAATTGATGTCTTCTAAATTTAAAATTATAATTTCCGACGTTTTGATATGATTTTCTGAAATTCAATTAATTGTAATTTATAATTGGAAATTTTTAATTCTAGTTTCTAGAATTGATATTTTCTTAAATTTGAATGGAAGATTTAAAAAGTGCAATTTTGTATTTATGTGAATAATAATGCTTCAGTAATTATAAACAATTTTTAAAAATTAAATGTAATCGCAATCAAATTTTGTAGGTAAAGCAGAATAATAATTCTATATAACTATGTAGAACTGTTTTGAAAGCAAAAAACTCATTGATGAACTCGGTAACTCTATTTTGTAAAGACAACAAAAAGTTAGTATGCCAAACTTATGTTCATCTTTGTAAAAGAATAATGAAAAAACGTATGAAATAAAAGACCAGCCCGTGTATACTTTTAACATTGTTCTGTATGATATATAGTTGAAAATATTGACATTCATGTTGAAATAGAAATAGCTATTGCAAAGCTTATTAGAACAAAAATGGTGGCGCCATCTACTGCGGCATAGTCACGCTGAGCAAAATGAAGTGACACTCTGCTAATGCAAAAGAAATGTATTTTCCCCACAACAAAATATTGCAGAATTTTATGTAAAAAAAATAATATACAGATTTATTTCTAACATGCAGTTATTATGGATAAACATACATATATGGAATATATGTACATATATTATTTGTATTATTTAATATGTGTATGTATGTATATATAAATATTACACACAAAAAAAACGTTATTTTTGTGTTTTTCTCTTTAAATAAATTTATACATAAATTTTTTTTTGCTAAATTTACATTGTTTTTTTTTATTAACAACTAGGTATTTTTGCATTATTTGCTTTATATGCTGGTGAGTTTTTAACCCCTTTACATAGATTAACTCGTGTGTCTGCTTATCGAAAAAAATTTTGGATCGATTTTAACCCCTTTCCCGTGACCCATTCGATCTGAAATTTTGCAGGCAGGCCCGTGGTAATAACAGAAATGATCTAACAATATTTTTAGTGATGCCAAAACAATGGAAACTTTTAAAATTTTCTACCAGAGTTAATAAAAAAATGTAAAAAGGGTAAGTTTTTATTATATTATTACCACAACGACCACAAAAACAACAAGTCCAGCTATGACAACAACACAACATTTAGAATAACAACAAGAACAATATAGAAACATCATATTTTTCATTTTTTTTTTACTTTTTCAGAGATTTCCCTGGACCTGTTCCACCGATTTTAATGATTTTTGAAACATAAATCTTCCCATGAATTCGGTGAATCATTCTCACTACAAATGACCACTGCAGCTGCACTATTGAGGGCGTGATCGTGACAAGAACAACATAGAAAATTATATTTTTCCAAGACTTTTTTTGGTTCTTCTTTTTTTTCAATCTCGGGCCCTAATTGACCGATTTGGACGATTTTAAACAGCAAACTTTTCAGGATGTTAGTGAATAATTTTTTGTGTCAGCGAGCACCCTAGCTGCCCGATTGATGCCGTCATCGTGATTTCCACAGACGGACAGACGGACAGACGGACATCGCTATATCAACTCCGGTTGTTATAAGGATCACAAATATATATATTTTATGGGGTCCAAAATTTTTTCTAATTATTACAAACGGAATGACAAACTTATATATATCCTCTGCACACTGGAGTGGAGGGTATAACAAGTAGTATGTGAAAATATTTCGTACCCAGATATGTTCATGGTATCATTTGTACCATTGCAATTGAAAAAGATTTTTGGGAGATTCAGAGCCTTCGACTAGTACAACGCAAACAATGTATATTTGGAAAAATGAAACACCATCTTCTACGAAATACTGCAGGCCAATAAAATTTTAATTCAAAAAAGAAACTCATGCTGCCATTAACAAAGAAGTTAGTGATATGAAGGCCAAAATTGCAACACTAAAGCCATTACAATTACAGTTAGATGGGCAGCAAATTGAAGTAAGCTACCAATTAGTGCTGACAATGATAGCTGGAAAAGTAGGTCAGGCTTTGACTAACACGAATTCTGCATCCAGATGCATTATATGCCAAGCAACATCAAGCCAATTAAACCAAGTCCCAACAAAATCATTAGATAATACCGATACATATGAATTTGGATTATCACCACTACATGCAAGAATACGACTTGTGGAACACATACTAAAAATCAGTTATGATTTGGATTTCGGGTCTTCAGGATCAATAAGAGATAACGAAACCAACAAAGAGTTAAGAAGTTCAAAAAAGAAACATGTTCAAGATGAATATCGCAAGTTTGGATTGATTATAGATCAGCCAAAGAAAGGGTCAGGCAACACAAATGATGGCAATACCGCAAGAAGATTATTTTCACATCCAGAAACATAATCTGAAATAAGAGGAGTGGACTTAAACCCTATTTTCAGATTTAAAATAATCCTAGAGGTACTTCAATGAAGAAATTAACTCTAAAAAATTTGGAGATTATGCTAAGGAAACTGCAAAAATATATACAACCAACTACCCATGGAGAAATATATCGGCAACAGTTCACAAAATCCTTTATTATGGAGAAGATGTCATTAAATATCATTTGGTGCCACATGGAGATATATAGGAGGAGGCTCAGGAAAAAAGGAATAAAGATTACAGATTTTATAGAGAGCACAATACTAGAAAAATTTCACGAAATTTCACAAATGAAGATCTATTTAATATATTATTGGCAACGTCAGATCCGTTCATCTCCAGTATTCGAAATCAATGGAAAGTGGAACATCGGGATTTAGATAAAGAAGTCAAAAAACTACCAAAGAACAGAAATAACACAGAAAAAAATATGGAATATTTGCAATCAATATTTGAGTCAAATGAATAATAATTATTATTGCCTTTCATTGTTATTTAAGTACGAAAAACATAGTATTAGGAAAAAATAATAATAAACGGAACCTACCATTGTTACAAATGCAATTAAAATCTATAATAAATTTTTCTGTAGTAATAGCAAGATTTTTAGATAATATTATTAACGTTTTTTTTTTTTAAGTGTAAATATTCCTTGAGTGTAAACAAATTAGCAAATTTGACAGCAAAAAGTTTTTAATTTTTCAGTAATAATAGCAAAATCCCCAGTTTATTTTACTATTTTTTTTTTTTAGTGTAAAAATTTTTTGAGTGTAACATTAAAAAAATCCCATTATTGCAATAAATGTTTATAATTATTTTTAAAATCCAAATATTAATTTTTTTAATAAATAAAAAATAAACACATATTTCACTCTAAAAGTTAAAAAAAAAAATCAAGTTCAGTTTTGACCTAGAATTCCTTAAAAAATCCTCAATCAATTTTAATGTAATTAAAACTCAGTCAAGCTGCATTAAATATCTATCCACTAAAAAAAATTACTTAAATGTTTTTATCGGTTCAAAAGTTATAGAATTTTGGCCAATGAAAAACCACTTTTAGCCAGTTTAAGAAATTTACAAATCTTACAACTGGTTTTTGTATTCTTGATGTACTCAAACTGTTGTCTGACTTCCAACTTTCATGCAAGATTTTTTCTGATCACATACCTCTAGTTTTGTCACTTTGCTCTGATAATTGTCCTCTTTATAGCGAATTGTTACTCCCGCAAAAACGTCCATGGCTCCCAAATGAAATTGTTAGGTACGCAAATGCTCTCGTAAATCTTACTGACCTTACTAATTTACAATTGAATCTACTAATCCAGGAGAAATTAAAATATGCTCTGACAAAATTTGTACAGTAAATTTAGTACAAATACGTAAAAATATGTTTGAAAATTTAATTAGTTATCGTACACCTAGTACAAAAAATTGCAGAGAAGCTTATGTTGAGAGTAGATCAATGAGATAAATCACAAAATTAAGGATTTAGAAAAATTAAATGTGAGAAACAGTAGCGGAAACTTGTGAAAACTATGAGAAATTGCAACACATGTTGATAAACAATTTAGGTACCGTAAGATTCTTTGGGGATCCTTGTGGGGTAACGTTGTCACTTCGGGATATACTTATAGCAATGGGCGTAGCCAGAGTCGTCTTAGTATATGATCACGTTTCTTCAAATGTTTAGTGTAATTTTAATATTTTTATACCTTACTAGCTGTTTTTACCCGGTCTTGCCCGGGATAAAAAGGCCTTTGACTTGAAAAATGGTTCACTATGCTTACCAGGCGCTGAGTACTTAGCCCCAATTAACAAATTCCCCAATAAAATGAACTTTCTCCCCAAAAATTTGTATGGGCAGTAAATTCATTTTTATTTTAATTAAAAATTTTTTGATTTTTTAATTTATAAGTTTTTTATAAGGTGCTGCAGCAAAAATGCTTCAAAAATAAGCTGCGAAACCGCTTTAAGTTTTTTTTTTTCAGTTTATTTATAAACATCAAATATAATGGAATGGTTCGCAGATAAAAGGAATCAGAACTTTTAAAATTTGAATTACTTCATTCAATAAGAGATCATCATTGAGCAGAGACGTCAAATTCAAGTTTCAGAAATGAAAGACTAATGCGACGTTTAATATTGTGTCGCAAGGTTTCTTTAAGCAACTGCTTATAGTATATGTGTGGCCTATTTTGATCAACAGGTAATTGTTTCACATACGTAGATAAAATTTATCATACGACATTTCACTAAGCTGTGTTCCGCGAGCGAGTTGCATCCACTTCCGCGTGTTTGGCAGTCACACTCGTGCTGCCGCGCAGTTGTTGTCAACTTATTTTAATCGCCGTCGCGTCCGTATCCGTCGCGTCCGCATCCGCGCGCCTCTTCCTTGCAGCTGCTTCCGTTGAGTTGTCGTCAACTTATTTTAATCCCTATTTTAGCCGAGCTGTGTTCCGAGAGCGCGCCGCGCGCCGCTTCCGCGCGTTTGGCAGCCACACCTGTCTGCCGCGCAGCTATTGCCAACTTATTTTAATTGTCAAAATATATTTTTCAGATCATTCCGATAGCCAACCTTCCGCTCAACGAAATGGTGCCATTGAAAAGAATACTCATTTTAAATGCATCCATTGTAGAACATACGTTGAGTATGCAGTATGTAAATGTTCACTAATATAAATATTTAACAAAATTCATTAAATAAAAATATGTAAAAATTTAAGAATGAATTTGGGGAGTAAGTTCATTTTTTATTTCGATAAAAAAAAAATGGGGAATTTGTTCATTTCTTTTGGGTACCTTTTTTTAAGTTTGGGGAATTTGTTCACCGTGTAGTTATTTCCGTGTAAACCAAATTTCAGAGAAATCCGTTGAAAAGTACAAATTTGTTTAGGGAAGAAATATACCGCACAACATACAACGTACAAATTCCCTGGAATATGTACTAAATTTGGGAGAAAGCCATTGAAAAATAAAAGTTTGTATAGCAATCAAATAAAGAAACAAATAAAGGGGAAAAAAAAAAGTTTTATATACATAGAAGTTGGCGCAAAGTAAGAGTGGCCTGTAAGAATCATATGGTGACCTTCCCTGTAGTATAGAGATCGTGTGACCAAATTTTAGACATCCCTTGAAAAATAAAAATTTCTATAGTGAACAAATATACCAAAAGAAAATTAATTTTGTATAAAAAGTGGGCGTAGAAGTAGGCGTGGCCGCAAAGAATCATATGGCGACCTCTCTGGACTACAGAGATCGTGTGTAGCAAATTTCAGAGAAACCCGTTTAAAAATAAAATTATGTAGCGACCAAATGTACCAAAAACAGAATATGAATTGTATACAGAAAGTGGGCGTAACAGTAGGAGTGACCGGTACAAAGAATACGTCGACCTTCCCTGGTGCAGAGAGATCGATCAGAGTAATCGGTTGAAAAATAAAAATTTGTATGGCGAACAAATATACCAAAAAACAAAATGAATTGTATACAAAAAGTGGCCGTTATAGTAGGCGTGGCTGATACAAGGCATATGGCGACCTTTCCTGGAGTACAGAGATCGTGTGTGTTCCAAATTTCAGAGAATTCCGTTGAAAAATAAAAATTTGTATAACATACAAATATACCAAAAAACAGAAAATGAATTGTATATAAAAAGTGGGCGTAAAAGTAGGCGTGGTCGCTAAAAATATATGGTGACCTTAGCTGGAGTACAGGAAAATCTTGATCGTCAAAATTTATTTCGATTTATGAAAACGTAAAGAATATATCCCAACAATTGAGACTTAAATTTATTGAAGTCGATTTTAATCGATGCAGTATTAAGTTTTATAAATAATAAAGCTACCTATTAGCTTTAGGCCCTTAGTTTGCAGCTTTTGGGTTTGTATAGAAAAAGCCTGACCTTTAAAATTCAAAGTTTTTCATACAAATTTCAAGCGTATCGTTAATTTTTTTTTTTTTTTTATATGCACACTAGTGTAATAAAAAAAAATATGAAACCACTTGCAATCGAGGAAGTTTTTTGTGAAATTTAAGAACAGTAATTGCATTTTTGTGTTTTTACAAAAAAAATTACATTCATTTATTCAAAAGATTAATAGTAAAAAAAATCTTAATATATAAAAACGTTGGTGCGTATGTTGGTACTCTAATAACTGTTGAACCACTAATGCTAGCGACTTGGTATTCATACCATATGTTCCCTTGGTTCTCCGATTTGCACAACTTTTTTTTGTACCCGACAGGTGGCGCTGGGGTCGAGATTTTCCCAAAAAATTTATTTACGGTCCAATTTAGCTCAAATTCGCAACATATATTATGTACATAAAACTAAAGTTGCTGACAAAGTTTTTCACCTGTAGGTGGCGCTGGTGTTAAAATATTCAAGAAAACGTATATTTTTTTCAGTCATATTCATAATATTATTAAATCGTGCTTTACTTTTGCCCGACACTCGGTATTAAAATTTAGATGCAATATAAAATCCAGATGTTTTCTTCGGGCCAGCAACGCGGACCGGACTCAGCTAGTAATAATATAAAACAGTAAGTAATAAGTACAAAATGTAAAAAAAAATGTTTAAAAATAATTTTTGTTTGATCTGGGAATGTCAATTAATGACTCCTCGACCGACCAGTGCGTCTTCAAACACTTTATTGCCTTCTTGCATTTTGTCTTGGTGACTGAGGTTAACAGTTCATTGAAGGACGCGTCGTTGTAGTGTTGCGACTGGAACCAAGCATTCATAGCAGATGAATTCGCATGCTGTACCGAGGATGCGGCACCACCTTTGCGTCAAAAAAATGCTTTTACAGCATATGTTGCACGCGAGTTCCATCTTGCCTGTTGTAAGTTTGGGAGTTTCTTCCAGCTGATTCGGGGCCATCGTGAAGTTGTTTTGTAATGACGATATGCCTGACATAGTTCGTATAAAAACTTTAAATCATCTCTCCATCCAGGGTTCTCGTCTGTGTTAACATCATCTGTCGCAACTTGGTGATAATGAGCCTGAAGAGAGACATAGTTTTCTCAGAACTACTTGATACTCTGCCCATTGGACTCTTTTACCATCAAACTTAAGACAATAGGGATCATTGCTTTCAA
Organism: Cordilura impudica; assembly: GCA_963682025.1. Classification (NCBI taxonomy): domain Eukaryota; kingdom Metazoa; phylum Arthropoda; class Insecta; order Diptera; family Scathophagidae; genus Cordilura; species Cordilura impudica. The sequence continues at coordinate 147,743,730 of OY821521.1, read as the reverse complement.
GTTATTAAAAAATTTTGGCTTTCATTGCTGACTCTTTTTAGCTCTGGTTGCAAGAACGTTATGTGATTTATGTGTAGAAATGTTGTTTTCCAGTACCAGTAAACTTGCTGTTGTAGTGCTTGGTCTTTTGTATTTCGGTTTGCATTCAGAAGAAGCTGACGTGAAAGAAGAGCTTGGAGCCTTTGGTGAAGAATCGGAGGCAGATTCAGAGACAATATCATGTGTGGGTCGCGATTGAGAAGTACTGGTTTGAGCTTGATAGTCGGATTCATTTTTTTGGGCGGATTTATTCCAAAGGGGCTTGTTTGACCGTTGAATACCAACCCTACCTTCACTCTCAACCTGACTCTGGTAGAACTCCTTATCTTCCGAGCTTTGTGTCATGAACTTTGTCATCTTAAATGTAGTGGTCTTTCTGGGTTAGTTGCGGATGCTTTGACCAATAATAAAGGTCTACATTGGTGCTGCTATAAGTGCAGAAAAATTGGCGTAAGTTTTTATCGCTTCTTTCAAGATACAAAAAAGAAATTTTTGAATATCCAAGAAGAAGCGTCGGATTTAACTAATCGTATTAATGATTATGGAAAATTATTTGACGATTTCAAATCATTGGATAATTTAAAATCTCCTCCTCAATCTTCACCGAAACGCCGTAAATCGTCAAGAAATGCTACCAAAGAAAAAAACAATAATCCTGTTCCGGTTTATGTTACTTCTGGTTCTTCTATACCTGATTCACTTTCAATTATTAATAACATTAAGGATCCTGCTATTCCTTTGAGCTGTGATGATATTGCCCATAATCAACCTGAATTTGCCTTAAATAACCATGTTCCCGTTTTCAATAATAGTCAAACTATAAATAATACGCTAAGAGCTGTACCACCTAAAAAAACTGTTTTCATCTCGAGGCTGGCCTTTGATACAACTACTGAAGATGTTGATTCCTTCATTAAATCTAAGGTGGGTCCAAACGTAGACATTTCAACATATAAGTTTGTTTTTTCTCAACCAAGATCCATTACTTCTTTCAAAGTTACTGTTACTAATGATCTTTTTGAACGTATTCTGGATCCTAATTTTTGGCCTAAATATACATTGGTTCGTGAATATATATACAGGGAAAATCCAAGATCCGCTAACATTGGTCGTCTTCCACAAATTGATTTAAATGCTCCAAAAAACTAGGAGCTTGTACTGTTGATTATATTTCATTAGTTTATCAAAATGTTCGCGGCTTAAGAACTAAACTCACATCTTTATATATGGAAAGTTTCAACTTACAACATCACATCATCGTACTTACTGAAACTTGGCTTAATGATACTTTTTTGAATACGGAAATACTCTCTTACAAATACAATATTTTTAGACGTGATCGTGGGTCCACAACAAATGGTGGCGGTGTTCTTATTGCGGTCTCCAGTATTTTATTCTCAGAGGCTTTATTAATTGACCCCTCATTCGACATCGAATTTATCGCAGTTTTAATTAAACTTAATGGAAAACAATTATTTATTACCTGCTCATATATTCCTCCATCGTCCTCACAGTCTATTTATGACAAACATGGCGAAGCTATTAAATATATTCTTCGTACAGCTAATCAAGATGACTTTGTTATTATTCTTGGTGATTTTAATTTGCCTTCAATATCCTGGAAGTTCTTACCTGATGAAAAATATTTTGTTCCATCCAAATCAAATAATAAGTGTGAAGAGCTTTTCAATATTTTATTTGATCTGAATCTCTTTCAAATAAATGGTATATACAACAATCTTTATAAATTATTGGATTTAATATTTGTCAACGATACTTCGGAATGTTACATCAAGCGTTCAATCCCAATTTCTTCTCCTGAAGATACACATCACCCTACCATTGAAGTAAATTTATATATTCCCTCTGGACTTTTAAAAACACCTTCTAAAAATGATGTTAAAGATTTTTGTTTCGCACAATCAAATTACTGTTTGTTGAACGAACTTCTACACAGTACGAACTGGCACAGTTTATTATCTTTTTCTATTGGATCCACAGTTGCTATTGATCATATGACTGAAACATTTTACAGTACTATTTCCTCTGCAATGGATTTATGTATTCCGAAACAAATTCGTAATAAACTTTCTGGTCCTCCTTGGAATACCAAGCAACTCATAAGACTTAAAAACAAAAAAAATAAATATTACAAGAAATACAAGCTATCCGGTTCTCTTGTGGATTATGGGAAATACTCCATCAGCCGAGCGGAATATACTGCACTGAATAAATCATGTTACTCTAATTACTTAATCAAAATGAAAAATAGTTTCAAAAGTAATCCAAAATCTTTTTATAAATTTGTCAACACTAAGAGAAAAACAACTGGTTATCCTGCTATTATGAAATTTCAAATTACTGAATCTTATGATAATACTATTATAAGTAATTTGTTTGCTGATTTTTTTTCAACAACTTATTCCAATTCAACTTTTGATGATTCTACCACTTATCCATATATACTGACTGCTAATAGAACCATATGTATTCCATTTCTTGATGTCTCTATGGTTTCTAAAGGGTTGAAAAAACTAAAATTTTCGTATAATAGTGGACCTGATAAAATTCCTAGCAGTATTTTAATCAAATGTGCGGATGCTTTAGCTATTCCATTGACAATAATGTTTAACTCATCAATTAAATACGGATACTTTCCAAATACATGGAAGGACTCTTTCATTATTCCGCTATTTAAATCCGGAAACAAGTCGGATGTTACAAATTATCGTGGTATTGCAAAATTAAGTACTATACCTAAATTCTTTGAAAAAATTATAACTGATCAACTATGTCACCAAGTCAACACATTAATTTCTCCATTCCAACATGGCTTTCAAAAACGGTGCTCAACCTCAACGAACCTTTTACATCTTACAACAATAGTCAATCGTGGCTTTCTTCAAAGAAAGCAAACTGACGCAATTTACACTGATTTCAGCAAGGCGTTTTATAAAGTCAACCATAAACTTCTTATAAAGAAATTACATCTAATGGGATTTTCTGATCTTAGTACAAAGTGGATATATTCATATTTGACAAACAGAAAGCAAAATGTACTTTTTAATAACATATCTTCGAAAAATATTAATGTTTTATCTGGAGTACCGCAAGGCAGCCATCTTGGACCGCTTTTATTTTCTTTATTTATAAATGATTTGCCACAGGTTATTCAGTTTTCAAATATCCTGATGTATGCTGACGATGTAAAAGTCTTTATGAGTTATAACCAATATTCCGACCACACTTATCTTCAAAATGATTTGGATTCGTTTCACTCATGGTGTATTTTAAATTTAATGGAGCTCAATCTTAAAAAGTGCAAATATATGCGTTTTGTTCGAAAAAGACCAATATCTGTAAATTACGTGTTGGGAGGCTTTCAATTGGAAAAAGTTGATAACTTCTTAGATCTTGGTGTCTTATTAGATTCAAAACTTAGTTTCGTTCTTCATATTACAATTACGGTAAACAAAGCCAGAGGAGTTCTTGGTTTTATAAAACGTTGGTCTAAAGAGTTCAACGATCCGTATGTAACAAAAACACTATACACGTCACTTGTGAGACCGATTTTGGAATATGCATCTATTATATGGGACCCTATCTATCAAACTCATATTGATAGCATTGAATCGGTGCAAAAACAATTCCTACTATTCTGTCTTCGCAGCTTAAATTTTAACCAATTAAATCTTCCGTCATATAACAGCAGACTCGCCCTTGTTAAGCTGCCAACCTTAAAAAGCCGCAGATCTATGCTAAACGTTTCGTTTCTTTTGAACATAATTAATGGCGATGTTTGTTCTGGTTTTCTGATCAACAATATTTCATTTAACATCCCCCAACGGCCAACACGTTTCTTCTCACCTTTAACTGTCCAGTTTTATAGATCAAATTATGCAAACGGTGATCCGCTTAGACGAATGTGTTCTGAATTTAATAAGCTTTATAGATTTATAGATTTTTTTTCAAATACAAATGTCATAAAAAGTAATATAATAATTTATTTGAACACATTAAATTAAATTTTTTAATTTTTCATTGATTGTTAAATGTTTTTTTAAATAGTCTGTAAGGATTAATTCCATAGATTAATAATAATAAATAAATAAATAAATAAATAAATAAATTTTCCATTCTCCATTCACATTGGTGACATCAAATAACTGAGAAAGTGTTGCAGTGAATTTGTCAGACGGTTTCTTTTTGTTTTCCTCATTTAGATCAATCAGACGATTGAGTTTCATTCTGATGAGTAAGCTGGATAAAATTGGAGAGTCTAGAGTTTCTCTCCAGAGCAATTCCATATCCGTAATCATATTTTTGATTCGATCCAGTCGCCGTTTCTCGCTGTTGAACAGAGAAGTGAAGTTTCCAAGAATTTGGCGTTTTGTCGGCATCCGTGTGAGAAAGGAGAGCTTTTCATCAGATGGATTGCTTGGATCCCTTTTCTGTTTAGAAGAGGAAGGTAGATTCTTCGTCCAAATACACCTGTCTGCCTTTACACTATTGCTGGAATTGCTAGAAGACATTTTATGGTGGTTTAAATGAGATTTAATGACTTCTTCTTAGTAAGACTTGCACTGAAAATATTTAATATTTGTTTAAAAGTAAAAATTAAAAAAGGGTAACTTTTTTCATTTTTTTTCTTTAATTTGATGTTACTAATGTCATCTGAACTAAAAAGATTTTTTACTTTTGTAATGTAAAATAATAAAAATAGTAATCACCCTAATGCACACTAATTCAAAAAGGGTTTTTCGGAGCTAACTTTTGAGCTGTTTTCAGACATAACTAGAACAAATGGTGATAAAATATTTAAAAATAGATTAGAAAAAACACTAAAAAATGTGTAAATAATGTTTCATGCGCTAAAAATATTCCTTAGAATAATACATGAAAGAATTTATGCTTAATGCCAAGCAGCTATTAGAGAAATACAATTTAGCCGCAATCAAGGAATGGGTACTCTGGAAGCGCTACTTGGTATTCAGGTACATATTCAAACCAGCGCGATGTTCAGAAAGATGTCTTATTCTGCTTTATTGACTATGAGAAGGCTTTCGATACTGTTCAATATGACAAGTTTATGGTAACTCTAGCATCCATTGAAATTAACAAAAAGGAAAAGCGATGTATAAAAAATATCTCAATAGTGAACTAGCTGCAGATTTTCAGGGCTGTATACTATCGCTCTTGCTTTTCGATGTGTAGTCGGAGAAAATATTCCGCGAATTAATTGAGAAGGAGAAAGAGTAAAAGTAAAATAAATGTTTATCAGTAACATACAATATACTGACGACACCACCTTATTGGTGTAAGTGAATAACATGGCCTGAGAATCAGCAATAAAAAGACAAAATACATGGTTATCAGCAAGAAAAATTTACAGGTCAGTATGCCACTTAAAACACAAAAAGACAAAGCCATATTTCTGTGAGTTATAATTGCTGTTGGTGAATTATATATTGTTGTAATAATTTATGTTTATTTTCTAAATAGACGGCCTTTCATAAAGTCAGCATAAAATTGAAGAAACGACGGCAAAATGGAATAAACGGTTGTTTTATTTACATTAGAAAAGTTAGGCCTAATTAGCTTAAATAAAATATAAATAAGTAATTTTATGAACTTGGCCAAAAAATAAATAATAAAAAACACGGACATCGAGCGAGTGAAAAACTTTAAATATCTTGGAGTCTTTATAAATGATCAATTGGATGCATCAAAGGATAAATAAAAATTTCTTAAAAAAAGTGAAAGAAGACGCGCGACAGGCAAAAGAGAGATTTCCTGGTTGTAGAATATTCAAGAATGGACAGGCTACCGTTATGAACTATTTCTCCCAAAAGTTGCCAAAAATAGAAAACTGATTATTATTTGCTACAAAATTTATTAAATATTATAATTTTCAAATATTATTTATATACGTATTATTTCTGAAGCTTCAGGCCAGCAAAAACCACTGCTCACTAAGAAACATTTGGCAAAAAGGTAGAACTTATTTAGTTCAACTAGCAGATTCCAGCCCTCGAAATTTGAATGCAAATTCTAGGAAATTTATTTTCCAAATCAACACAAAAAACAAACTCATTTTTATTACGAATTTTATGTATGCAACTTTAAACGCAATTTACTCAAAACAAAGGAACAAATTTTAAAATCTGCAAATCTGCAAAACGGCTCAAAAGATATACGTTTCAAATAATATACGCTTCGTCAAAATTGGGATAAAATGGTAGAACAAAAGATCGGTCACATCTAATCGCTTAGCCTATTAATATTATAGATTCTATTTCGCTAAAATGCTTAGCTTATCAATATATGAAGGGTTTTTTTGCACAAAAATATCAAAACTGGATGCCTGAAAAATGGAAAACTGTTTTATTTAGCGATGATTCAAAATTTAATTTGTTTAGCTCTGACGGAATGTGCGCTGTTCGCCAAAAGAAAGGAGATCGTTTAAAACCACGCTACTGCAACCCAACTGTGAAGTATGGCGGCGGATTATGATTTAAGCATGATTCTATAATTTTGGTGTTGAACCCTTCCACGAAATCGACGGATTAATGGACAGATTTAAATATAGATACCTTCCTGCTAGTGTTATGATGCCGCTTCATTAGATATTTCTACACGACAACTACCCGAAATATACTTCGAAGCTGGTAGAAGAGCTGCTCGCTGAAAATGGGATTAAATCACTTGATTGGGCGGCCCAATCACCTGAACAGTTGGTCGGGCTTTCACTTCTAAACAACCTTTAAAAAGAAGCGCTGGGAACTTAGTGAAAAAGGCTTCCAGTCAATTATAAACAACCTTATTAAAGCTATGTTTCGTAGATGTCGCAAAGTTATAAAAATAACGGCTTCCTTACTAAACATTGAATAATATTAAATGTTGCTTCTGTTTTGTCCAACTGAAATAGTGCCATTTTGAGTTTTTTTTTTTTTTTTTTTTTTTTGCAAAAATAAATATAACGGTTCCTTTAGTTTACAATTTTAAATTTGTCTTTTTATTTGTAATCTTATAAAGAGTAAGAAATGGAAAAGAAGATTTTGGAAAAGCAACAATAACATGCTTAATAATAGAAACAAGTAAGAAAATTATAGTCGGTCTAGATCGTTAAATCGAATCAGATATAAGTCAAAATATCGTTAAATCGAATCAGATATAAGTCAAATATTTTTGGTAGTTACAAACAGCAGCACAAAGTCATTATACCCAAACCACATAGTGGTATAGGGTATAAAAAGGTCAATAGTGATTTTGGTTGCTTTTGTTCTGACCATCACTGCATACATCTCTTGAAAATGAACGTAGTTATAAATATTAAAGTATGGAAAGTGATCAAAAACATTTTTTTGACAACAACTTAGTGGGACATTACAGTTCTAGAGAACAAATCATATACTAGTTGCTAAGATCCATTTAACTTCGAACTAAGTCTGAATGCAAAAACCTGTTGGATTTGTCACCATTCTTTCACCTATGAGCTAATTAGCTAGTTTAATAATACTAGTGGCGGAATAAGATATATAAGGTTGAACAAGGAATTGTTACAGGAATACCATATTTGTACTATTTTCATCCTGTGAGCTAAAAAGAATATCAATGAAATAGATAAAGAAAAAACTTAAATGATTTTTATTGTTCCTTACTTAATATATGACAACATTCTACTAAATAAATTTACGTAGGATCAAAAGCGAGACTGTTTCCACATATTAAATGCACAAAATAATAATAACGAAAATTTAATTTGTTTTATGTCGCAAACGTTGAACGACTCAAATGTCACATATGACTCGAATCGTGGAAATTGAGAGCAGTAATTTTGTGCAGATCGGCGATCTCGTACTTTTAGCAATAACATATTAGAATGACAAACATTATCTCTTCTACTCATGACCATGCGAAAAATTGGTTAAGTTTTTTAAAATATATTATATCTCCGATTTGATAGATAGCTTCGACAACATACTTGAATTAGGGTTTAGAAATTTAAAACAGTTCACTCAATTTTTGCTTTGAATCAGGGCCCATTAATCGAGCTTCTAGCTACTCGAGCTGCTCGAGTAGTTATCGAGCTACTCCAGATCAACGAGTAGCTCGAGTAGTAAAAATTAACATTTTTCATGTTTGAAATCATGTAAAAAGATAAATATAAGTATTTAGTATAACAAATGTATTCTTTTTGGAATTGCACAAGTACCAATAATATTATCCTTAAATTTAACTTGAATCGGACTGTTCTACTGGCGTGGACAAACTAGTACCCAAAAAAACTCGACGCCTTTTCACATAAATGTAAGAAAATATTTACTTCATACTTGTTTGACTTCATTTAATTATTTCGAAGTAAGTTATACTAATAGATAACCCTCCTGAAATATTAAAACATTCTGATAAAAACTATGGAGTGGGCTAACTATTTACTACTCGAAAAAGATCATCCACTTTCCACTCAAATGTATAAAAATATCATCTTCGTATATGTTTCATGCCTATCTACAAAAAATTTTCAAGAACTCTTGGAAAAGGCTCTTAGTATTTTAATCTGAATATATGTAGATAATCTGTTTGCAAAATTTCGAAGCATTTCGACAAAAATGTTGGCGTGTGGGAACAACTACTCCAATGAGATCGGAAACTTTGCAAAAAGTATAAAAAAATATTATTTCAAATTTTTTCACTGTCTGTAATTGGCTATATTCATAGATTACTCATAAAAAATTTTAAACCATTCCGACCAAAATTGTGGCGTCTTTACAGCATTACTCGACCGATGTTGGCCATTTTCTATATGAATATTTTCCAGAAAATTTTCCACAATGACGCAACTGTGTGTATAAAGACAAAAAACTTGACAAAAAACAGAACCAAAAAAGAAAATTTTTCCAAAAAAAAAAATTTTTTTTTTCACTGCCCATAATTGAACTTATTCACAGATGACTCATATTAAAAATTAATTCATTCCGTTTAGCATTCGAGTAGCAGCTGCTCCAAGCTTCGAATTTTGGCGGAAAGCTTTGAGACTTTGTTACGTCATTGTGGAAAATTTTCTGGAAAATATCATCAAATTTCAAATAGGAGCACATTTTCACACATTTGTATAGAAAGTTGCCAATATCAGTCGAGTAGTGCTATATCGAGTCAATATGTAATGTCTTCCTTATTTTACTTGTTAAGATCTTGCATGAAATAAATGCATTTTCTCTGAAGAAATAATTTTTTATTTTTTTTTTACTAAATAATATAAAATGACAAATATCATTGTTTTCAATTACTGTGGTTGACTACTTTAATCTTTGATTTAATTTTCTCGACAAAAAAAACACAGAAAAAAACAAAATAATCACCTTATGAGCATACTTCAATTGTCTCTTTTTGTTGTGTAGTCTTTGCATTGACAAGAATTCCCACAAAAGCCATACAATCTATTTTTTATAAACCAAAAAAGGAAAAAAAAAAGAGAAGAAAGTCAACCGCAAAATATAAACGTAAAATCTTTAGAAAATTCTTGTATTGCACATTGAAGAAGTAACCGAGTTAAATATTTGGAATGTGAATAACTTTATTATTGCAAAAACGATTCAGACTTTTGAAGTTTCTCTGGAAATTTTTTTCAAGAAAAAAAAAAAAATAAACAGAAACTATGTTTTTCTTATTATTTTGTAGAAAGTAGGCTTTAAAAATGTATTAATTATTACACCTTCTTACTATTTTCAAATAAATTCGTCCATGAGTTAACGAAAGTTCATGTATTAAGTTTATTTAAGATATATTTCGAAAACAATTTTTGTTCCTGCAGATGAATGGACATGTTGCAATGGACTTGTTGAATAAAAGATGTAGTGTCATAGATTAACACATATAAGGACATATGACATATTTCAAAAATTGCATTGGCTCTCAGTAAATAAAAGACTGTTGAAAAATATTCTAATATTTATACTTGAAATGAAAAATAGAATGTTGCAGAACTACTTTAGAAAGCTACTAGTTTCGTAGCAGATGTACAACCATACAATCTTAAGGAATAGGAACCATTTTAGGTTAAATTTTGGAAGAACAAATATATAATAAAAAATATTATTTTTTAATGAAAAGAATGAAAAAACTTTTTTTATAATAAAACGTAAAATTAAAATGTACGTGAAACAAATGTATTGACGTAGAAAGTCCATGAATATAACACTAAATAAATAAGAAAAAAATAAAAACCAGCGGCACAAGTTTGTAGGAAATAGTCGTGTTAAATGAAGGAAGCACATTCATAAATAATGTAAAAATGTCTATCACAACTGTTCTCTTTAAAAGAATAATGTATATTTACACCATAATATCACTATGTGGTCAGGGTATAACAAATTTTTTCTGATGTTTGTAACTAACAAAAATTTTTGACCTGGACCCATCTTTTATTATACCGATCGATTCAGAATCATTCTTTTCTCATTATGTAAAAAATATGTACTTCAAAAGCCTAGAAAAAAATCAATTTTTTTAAAACTGTAAATATATTTTAGGAATTTTTAATTTCGTATTTTTATAGCCTCCAATTGGAAGGCATCGAAATAATCCGAGACCCCATAATCTATATATAATTGATTCTTATAAAAGGAGAAGCCGTTCTGGGAATGACCCTCTGTCTGTCTTTATATCTGCCTGTTGACCACTCTATCCTGTCCACATGCCATAATCTGCAGCTGTTTGCTATTGAATTTGGAGACTCCAGATAAAATTGATGAGAACTGAAATATGGAAATGTAATAACACCCCGAATAAATTCCACATAAAAAATAAAAGTAGTGAATGTGTGCCCATTAGGGCGGGTCGATTTGTAGGGAGGCAAAAAAATCGCTCAAGTGACAAGGAAAATCATATTCTAGGGATCAAAATAAGAAATTTTGCCCAAGGAACCATACCTCTAAAACGAATTCTGATGTCGCGACTTTTGATCTGTCTGTCTGTCTGCCATTGGGCAACCCCATTCCCCCTCATTCAATTGATCTGAAACTTTGAAACATAGTCTTGTTGTGACTACAGATTAATTTTGGGGTAGTCACGCAGAGTCCCGCATAGTCACGGAGTGATCTAAAAGTTATTTACCCTCATCCGATCGATCTTTTTGAATAACATAACATAGTCAAGCCGTATGATTATTATATATTAGCAGAGTAGAAGATACGTATGAGTGTTTTTTAATACTAAATCCACGGTTTGAAACCCCGAAAATTTCGGTTCGGGTACGGGTACGGGTTCAACAAATTTAAATTTGGTGGTTCAGGTTCGGGTCCAAAAGGTTTACCAAAAAAAAATCGAATTTTTAGTGATTAATGTCATCTTGTAATGCTTCTGGTAAATTAAAAAAATATATTATAAAAAAGTAAATAAAAATATATTATTTATTGTTATTATTAGTTATTTATGTTTCGAAAAAATTTTCATTTCACACTTAATGATTCTTCAGTCAAATGCACTCTTTGTGGCGATGAAACAAATTTCAGTGCTGAAAAAGCTCGCTCAACACTGACTTGTGTTGCAGGGACAGCTAATACGACTTGAGCGGCCTCATAAAGTAGCGGAATTTTAAGTTTTTTTTGTTCCCAAAATTCTTAAATATTGTTTCCTTTAGAAATCCTTTGATAGGCTTCATAAACTTCGAATTCATTTTTAATCGAAACATCAACAGTACATTTATTGTTACTATTTTTGTTTTTAATGCAGCATCTGCAATTGACTTTTTTTCCTTATTCTTTAACAATTCTTCCAGGCTGTCTTCCTCATTCGAAGAACTAGATATTAATTTAGTTGCTTCAGCATTCGTGGTTTCTGTGCTAGTTTGTGTTTGCTTTCGCATATGTAGATGCAAATTTTTTAAGTTTTTTATTGTTAAAATTTGGTTTTGAGCTTTGGCAGTATTTTCATTACTTAACATTAGTCGAAATCGAGGATCCAAATACACGGCAGCATTTAAAAGTTCATTTTTAATAAAATAGTTTTCACGTTTAAGTATATGTGAGTACAAGTCAGCACCTAATTGCTTATTGGTATTTCTCTCAAAATCTAATTTAAATTTCAACCATAGTCCATAAAAATCTCCTAAATTCATCTGTTTATTTTGTAATTTTAATGTTAACTTTTTAACTGGCTCGAAATTCTTAATGAAATTTGAAACAAAATCCCACATTTTATCATCCGTACTTAGTTCAGGATCTATTACATCTGAACAAAACGTTTTGAAATCTAACAAGCGATGGAGCATATCAAAAGTAGGATTCCACCGAGTTGGACAATGAAGGATTGCTTTTTTGATTCCTTAGTTTTTTGCTAAAGAGGCTCTATTAGGCACCGTCAACTTTTTACAAATATTTCTGCATTAATCAATACTTTGTTTAACTGAATTTATAGTATCATAAACTGCCAATTGGACAGTATGACCTACACATCTAAAATGAATGATATTACCATGTATATTGGATAACATTTCTAGTCCTTCATCTTCATTGTTTTCAGTTATTAATTCGTTTATTTCATTTTCTTCTTCTACTTCTTCAAGGTCATTTCGTAGCAATTCGGCGGCTTTTAGCAGGTTTCTACCGTTATCAGACGTAACTGAGTAAACTTGATTTATATTTATATCATAAGATTGGATCACTTCGATTATGACATTTTTTATATAATTAGCTGTTTGTCGATCATCAACCTCGTACATTGCTAATGTTCTTAAATAAATTTTTCCATTACAAATACACTGAGCATTTATTCCAATTACGCTTCTACCAAGCCGAGATGCTGAATCAATTTTTAGAGATATAATATTTCTGAATTTCACCTTTAATAACATTTTTCATTTCATTTGCCTTATCATTTATTAAATCCTTAATATTTTCTGAATTTACAGTAAGGTGCAGTAATTTCATTATAGGTTCTATAATATTACGCATCCCTGAATCTTTAAAAATGGTTAACTAATTTAACGCAAGCTTCCGTGAAACATTTTGCTGTCATATTAGTTTTGATTAATCCAAAATAATTTTCCAGGGAAGTTGAATTTTTATCCTGCATTTTATGTTTTTTAAAACTTTCCGACGTTGACGGTTGAACATTCGTCTCCTCATTAATAAATCGATATTCATCTGGATGCTTTCGTTTGAGATGTCGACCCAAATTACAGAATGTTTACCTTTCATAGCAAACGAGCATGTTTGCATGTAGACTTATCTGTGGTAAAATCATAGTCAAAACGTTTCTGAACAGGATTTTCCGACATCTGTAGGGTAAATAAAAACAGTAAATAAAACTAAGACTAATTTAAAATAATTAAAATTGGGTACCTCAATAAAAAATCACACACTTAAGGGCTGTTAATTTATAATTATCGTAAATGTTTAACCTGTAACTAATTACTATACACTACCCTATTTAAAAAAAATTTAATTATTACACACTATTTAAAAAACTACATTTTACGTACCTGTTTGCTTATGAAAATATTTAAGTACCTATACTACTTATTAAAAAATTTTGCTTGCATCACTTAAGAAAATTAAAAACCAAATGAAATTATAATGGGGAAATACAAAAATACAAATTACTAGAAAAATCGAAAAAAACAAACATTATCTTGTTCATTCATGAATTAGAATTTTCTCACGTTATGTTAATGAAGAAAAAAAAATGTTCAGCGAATAATAAAATGAAATATCGAGAAAGAGAAACTGCAATATTTTTTTCGCTAAAAAAAATCAAATATTGCACCTGAACGGCCAGTTAGAGCATACTAATTATATAGTTATATCTAATAGTCTTATCCACAACACTGCTGCAGTCCATCGCCATATGATAATGTTCCTACAAAATAAGTTTTGTTCAACACACGAAAATTTTCTTATTTTTCAGATGGCCCAACAGCTCAATTTAAGAATAAAAAATTTTTTGCTAATTTATGTCATCATGAAGATGATTTTGGGTTTCCAGCCGAATGGCATTTTTTTGCCACAAGCCATGGAAAAGGTCCTACCGTAAAGACAGAAGCTCACCGAGCCACTTTGCAGCGTCCAATACAGGACCAAATTACTAACTCGCTTCAATTGCATAAGTGGTGCCGTGAACATCTTTTAAATTGTAATTTTATATTTTTAACAGAAGAAGATTTTAACGCAGAAGAAGAGTTTCTTAAAAACATGTTTATTGGCTTGAGAAATATACCAGGAACACAAAAATTCCACTACTTTGTACCTAAAGGAAAATCAAAACTTAAAGTAAAACTGTACTCCGAAGACCGAAAATTTTTAATTGAAAATATTTACAATTAATTAATCGCATATGTTTGTAATATATATGGGGTGTTTCATGTCAAGTGCACCAACTTTTGAAACCGATGTCTTCCCATCGGGATGAAATTTGCATCAAGGTTAGTCCTATTGGATAGTAGTTTAGACACAATTTTTCAATAAGATCGGTCCGGATCTCTCTGAGTTAGAGGGGATCAAAATTTGACATTTTGGCCAAACAGGTGTTTTTTCTCATCCATGTAACTTATTACCTATTGTTCTTAGAAAATTTTCTCCCAAATAGTTTAGATAGCTATTTCTTCAGTATTTCGGAAAAAAATACAAAAAAAAAAAAATAAAAAATTTTAGACTTTTTTTTTTTTGCTAAATTAAAGCATTTTTGCCTTTTTTTTCCAAAAAGGGCATTTTTTTTCCTTTAAGAGCTTTTTGGTCGCTTAGTGGGATGGGAGTGGGATATCTATCAAAATAAATGTTTTGTAACTCAAGACAACGGTTTTTCAATTTTTCACAAATGCACTATTTTGAATTTTTTCCTATTTGTGTGTAAAACCTTACAAATAAAACTTATACTGAGAAACTAGACAAAGTAACCTTTCCGAAGGTATGTAACATACCTTCATAACATAACAGAAGAAAATGGTTCTCTGTAACCTGAAGGAGTTATTTGCAATATTTCAATCTGAACACGAGGATGTTAGAATTGGCTTCACGAAATTAACCCAAATGAGGCCAAAACATTGCGTTTTGGCAGAAAGCAACGGAACTCACACAGTATTCGTTTGCATTTACTATGAAAATGTTAAACTGATGTTGAAGGAAATCAACTTAAAGTATTTAACAGATGATTCGGCAGAAGATTTACACGATTACCGCGATTGCCTTAAATTGACTATGTGTCCTAATGCAACAACTTCTTGCCACTTAGGTGAATGTACCAATTGCCCGAAAACCACATTCATCAAAGAAAATTTAATCAAGTCTTTAGATCGAGAATATATAGAGGAGGTCAAATTTGATTCTTGGATTCAGACTGACATATGCAAATTGAAAACAATCATTTTAAATGTGGATGATTTTGTGGAAGAAATGTGTACAGGATTGCTAAACTTGAGAACCCATGACTTTTTAGTTAAATAGCAATGGTCATTCTTCAAGGATTTGAAGATACATTTGAAGTCTGGTGAATTCGTTATTTCATATGATTTCGCAGAAAACTATAAATATGTTCTTCAGGATGCCATACAAGCATTCCACTTCAATAACGACCATGCAACTATATTCACAGTAGTTATTTACTACATGAAAGATGAAAAACTGGAACACAAAAGTATGGCAATCATATCCGACGATTTAAAACATGATACCGTTGCAGTTTATGAGTACCAGAAGAGAATGCTAAAATTTCTAAAATCTAAATTTGCAGTAAAGAAGGTATACTACGTTTCGGACGGAGCTCGTCAACATTTTAAAAACAAAGGTAGCTGGCAAATCTTGTGGCCCATGAAAAAGATTTTCGAATGCCAGCTGAGTGGCTTTTTCATCCTACTGCTCATGGTAAAGGAGCATGTGATGGTATTGGAGCAAACCTTAAAAGAAATGCAGCGAAGTATAGCCTCCAGTACTCTCATCAAGATCGCATTTTAGATGCGACTCCTTTATTCCATTGAGCAAAGAGTTATTGTAAAAAAACTAAAATAGTTTTTAGTAGCAAAGAGGATCATCAGGAAACATTGAAAACACTGAAGAGCAGATTCGATGCTGCGGTAACAATCGATGGCACCGCTCAATACCATGCTTTTATACCGCTTGTCGATGGAAGACTCAAGTTGAAAAAGTTTTCTGCCTCTATTGAATGCGATTTCTTTCCAAAGACAACAAATAAACCAGCAGCGAAATCAACAGCTGAACCTAGTAACGCCAAGAAAGGATTGACAAAAAAAAACGCAGTAAGGCAACAAAAAAGCTGGATGAAAGACTGGGTATTTAAAAATTTACAAGATATAAATACTTCATCAGCTACAATAAATTAAGTATAAAAATAGTTATGACATAAATGGATCTAATGCAAATAAGATTAAATTTTAATAAATTATTTATCTTTTTATTTTTAATATTATTATTATTATACATTAATTTAATTATTATTAAAAATATATAAAAAATAATAATTTTTCAACATTTCTATAGAAAAAAAGCGTTTTTCTTCCTGAGGTTAACATATTCTGGGTATTACAGTATTGAGGGTATAAAATTTTAGTTAGGTTATTATATACCTTCAGAAAGTTTACTTTGTCTAGTTTCTCAGTATAAGTTTTATTTGTAAGGTTTTAGACACAAATAGGAAAAATTCAAAATAGTGCATTTGTGAAAAATTGAAAAACCGTTGTCTTGAGTTACAAAACATTTATTTTGATAGATATCCCACTCCCATCCCACTAAGCGACCAAAAAGCTCTTAAAGGAAAAATCCTAAGCTTTCTTATGAAAAAAAAAGAAAAAAAAAATGCCCTTTTTGGAAAAAAAGGCAAAAAATGCTTTAATTTAGCAAAAAAAAAAAGTCTAAAAATTTTTTTTTTAAGTACTTTTTTCCGAAAAATTGAAGAAATAGCTATCTAAACTGTTTGGGAGAAAATTTTCTAAGAACACTAGGTAATAAGTTACATGGATGAGAATAGACACCTGTTTGGCCAAAATATCAAATTTTGATCCCCTCTAACTCAGAGAGATCCGGACCGATATTGTTGAAAAATTGTGTCTAAATTACTATCCAATAGGACTAACCTTGGTGTAAATTTCATCCCGATCGGAAGACATCGGTTTCAAAAGTTGGTGCACTTGACATGAAATCCCCCATATATGTAAAAAATAAATATTTCCTACTTTTAACTCCTTTTGTCTAAAATTATATATGTATGTAATATCACATTTTTATCAATATCTTAGGAATTAATAAGAGCTCACTAAAATTTTTTGGCACAAAATGCAAAGAATACTATCAGGATTAACATATATTTTTTTTTCCAGAATTTTAAAAATTTCATATTTGAAATATAGTTTCCCAAACATTAAATCCTGTGACAGTGACCTTTGACCTTTCAGAAAAAAATTTAGCTAAATGCAATTGAAAAGCTATTCTCAATACCTTTACAATAAGACAAATTTTGACCCTGCATGTTAAAAACTTTTTGATATATAAATTATAATGGCAGACCACTTATATGTGTTTTTATTTTTTATACCCAATACTACTATGTGGTTTGGGTACAATGACTTTGTGCTGCTGTTTGTAACAACCAAAACTATTTGACCTACATCCATCTTTAATTATACCGATCGAATCAGAATCACTATCTGATTCGCTTAAACGATGTCCGTCCGTCCGTCCGTCTGTGTGTCCATGTAAAGCTTGTAATCAAACTGCAGGTCGCAATTATGAAAATATTTTGATGAAATTTGGTATTTAGTCTTCTATCGGCCATAGGATGAACGCTATTGAAATTGGTGAGAATCGGTCCATGTTCAGACCTAGCCCCCATACAAATGACCCCTATGAAATCAACATATATTGCCATAGGATCCAAATTATCATACAAACCTTATTCAAATTGGGTTTGTATGTACATATTACATCCTTTAATCAGAAGTCCAAAAATGATCCCTATTGGATAATTCTTAGTCATAGGCCCCATATAGAGCTGCTTCCCGATCTTCACTTAAATCTATCAAAAAACAAAAATATTGCACTGATTCTTCTCAGATTTTGTTTGTATATTTTTTTGCAAAATACAAGAGACTTTGCCAAACATGGTCAGGATCGGTCCATTTTTGGACCAAGTCCCCATATAGATATAGCATCCCATATGAACTTTTTCATATCTGCAGCCGAAAAAATTAATAAAAATCGCACTCAAATGTAGTTTATGCTTATTTTCTATATCCAGTTAGTTGGGCCTGAGAGATAGCGTCTCTAAACGCATGGTATAGGGTATCGTGTAGTCGGTCTAGACCGACTATAATTTTCTTAATTGTTTTTTTTAATTTATTGATGCGCCATATCGTAGGAACAACAGAAGCTGGAAGTTCAAAATTTTAGTTAAGTAAGGTGTAAAAAGACAACTAAGTTTCATAATATTCAAAGGTGGTCGGGAAAATCCGTTCGTTGGTTATAAAATTTTGAACCCAGATACGACTTTATCCGCATTAAAAAATTTGAATGGAAACCCATCCCTTGCAACTTAGAATAGACGATATCTAAAGATACCTTCTCAAAGGCCTTAGAGAAATCAGTATATATGACCAAGTTCTAAAGCTGATAAACAATACGCACTAAAAACTGTTAGGTTTGTGGTAGTTGACCTTCCTGAATAAAATCCATGTTGACATGGAGATATAAAAAAATAGCTTTTTAAAAACCACCTGCTAGACACATGACAGCTTGGATATCGGCCGATAACTAGTTACATCATTTTTTTTGCCATTCTTAAAAATGTGTGTAATAAATGCCAACTTCCACCTATCAATAAATACTCCTTGGTTAAGTGATATATTAAATATATAAGTAAGAGCAAAAGTTATGGATGGTGCATATGTTTTATATATATCATATATGCATATCAACCTATAATTTCAATTTTTTTTAAATGACTAGAACGAATAATTTTTTGAATAGAAAAAAAAAAAAAAATTGGAAACTTTAAAAAACTTACTCGAAAAATATTCATATTAGCAAATAGTTGCAAGTTTTAAAAAATCAATCGCAAAAAGAGGTCAGCATGCTGGAAATTATCGATAAAATATCTGGACACAAAAACTTTCCGCGCTCTGCTCACGCACTACAATTACGCAACCGTGTGACCACCTTAAACGAGTATTTGATGATGTTCGAGTATTTGATGTATTTGATGATGACTTATCCGGGTTAACGTGCATAAAGAAAACTAAGACGGGTGTGCCGTCCAACAAGTCATGGCGAAAGTCTATTTTCATTCACATCGATTACCTTTAAAATAGCCAAAAAAAAAAAAAAAAACAGTCACTGATGAATTTTATTCAAAGCTGTTGGACAGATTGCGTTTAAGGAAAAGACCATAAAATGTTGTTCCACCACGAAAAACCCGCATGCATATGTGTAATCGCCAAGGAAAAATCCATAATTTTGGCCTACGAACAACTACCCCATTCAGAATCTTTTCCAGATTAAAAATACTGTGACTATTTCCTGTTCCCAAATCTGATACTGGTTATATGAGGAGGTCATCACTAAAGCAAACGCCTTTTATGGGTACCTTAAAAACATGTATTTTTCGTAAGAAATGGCATATATTGAAAAAAAAAATGTTTTTTTTTGCCAAAAAAGGAATATTTTATTCAAAAAGTCACTGAGTTATCATACCGCCCTCGTAGTCATATTAAACTGATGGCAGTGGCCAATCATCGGAAGATGTTGCTTGTCCACGCTGGACTTTCGATATTATATAAAAAATATTTTCTGTCTGCGTGGCTTCATCGTCAGTTGTGCTGACCAAAAATACTTAACCAGTTACAAAATTTTTTAAATCTCTTAATTCTCTCTGCTGTGCAACTAAAATGGAGAATACTTATATTTTCACTGGCATATACCATAAGCTTAACTATAAGCTCAAATTAAACTATAAAACCATAAGTTCATATAGCGTTGATTTGCAAAAACGTTCAAAGAATCTAATACCAAATACAACGTTTATATTCGCTCCAAATTGCTACTAAGTATTACTCAGACAGAAGTATTATTATGATAGTTACGTTCATCACTGTCTCATGTATCTTCTGATACTATAACTATGTTACGTACAGCAAAAAATTGATTTTACAAAAATATTTATTTAAGAACATAAAACAAGTAAGAAATTATTTTCGGTCTAGACCGACTATATGATACCATATACCATGGTTTAGAGACCCTATGTCTTCGGTCCAACTAATTGGATATAGAAAATAAGAATAAACCAAATTTAAGTGGCATTAAATTAATTTTTTTTTCGCTGCAGGTATGAAAAAGTTCATAACGGGTACTATATTTATATGGGGTCTAGGTTGAAAAATGGACCAATCCTGACCATATTTTGTAAAGTCATTTATATGTTGAAAAAATATATACAAACCAAATTTGAGAAAAATCTGTGCAATATATTTGTTTTTTAATAAATTTGAGTGAAGATCGGGAAGCAGCTCTATATGGGGCCTATGACTTAGAATTATCTAGTAGGAATTATTTTTGAACTTCTGGTTAATGGATATAATAAACACATACAAACCCAATTTGACTGCGATCTATATGATAATTTGGCAATTTATGTCGATTTCAATTGTATGGGGAATAGGTCTGAACATGAACCGAATTTCATCAGTCTCAATAGCATTCATCCTATGAACGGTAAAAGCTTATATACCAAATTTCATCAAAATATATTCATATTTACGACCTGTAGTTTGATTAAAAGGTTTACAAGGACGGACATCGCCAAATCGACTCAGAAATTTATTGTGAGCCGATCGGTATACCAAAAGCTGGGTCTACGTCAAATATTTTTGGTCGTTACACCCAAACCACATGGTGGTATAGGATACAAGTATAATAATTTTTTAAAATATACGGAAATTCTATTAAACACTCGGTGTCATATAGATAAATAGTTACATATCTAAATCACTTAAAAAAATTAATTCCTCAAATAGTATAAACATATTTAATTGAAACTAACTATTTTACGGTAGAAAAACCTTTTTGATTTTTGAGAAAAAAAGAAACGTTTATTTATTGAGTCTAGTTTCTTTTTAATTTATTCACATATTCTCCCAACAAAAAAAAAAAATAAATGCGAATTTTTAAATAATCTAACCCATAAAAACATGAGTTTTGAATATCTCCGTGACTGTGGGTGACTGTGTGTGAATATCTTAAAATTAATCTTTGGCCACAACAAGTCTATGGACAAAGTTTCAGATCCATCGGATGAGGGAAAGTGGGGTTTAAATCTCGCCGTGACTGTGCGTGACTATATCAAAGTTAATCTTTTTTCACGGCAAGTCTATCGACCAAGTTTTAGCTCGATAGGATAAGGGAAAATGGGTTTTAAACCACTCCGTGACTGCGCGTTACTATGTCGAAGTTGATCTTTCCTTACAGCAAGTATATCGACTAAGTTTCAGATCGGTCGGATGAATGTAAATGACATTTCGATCACTCCGTGACTGTGCGTAATCATGCGTGACTGTGCGTGGCTAAGTCAAAGTTAATCTTTTTTTTCACAGCAAGTGTGTGGACCATGTTTGAGATCGATCGGATGAGGGGAAATGATATTTAGATCACACCGTGTTTGTGCGTAACCACGCCTGACTGTGCGTGAGTACCCCAAAACTAATCTGTAGTCACGACAAGACTATGGGCCAAGTTTCAGATCAACTGGATAAGGAGGAATGGTAGACAGGCAGACAGAGAGTATGAGTTAAAGGAAAGAGTTTAAAAATGACATTAACAGATATTCATACTAGTAGATTCCAGCACTCGAAAATCGAGTGCAAATTCTAGGAAATATTATTTTTTCATTTAATAAAGACCCTAAAGGTATGCTTCACAACTCAACTCATTTTAAACGAAGAAAACAAACTCAACACATTAACTTAATAAACACACTTAACATTGTATAATTTTATGTATATCTTAGTAGCAACTTTAAACGATCATAACTCCAAAAAAATATTCCAGACGTAAATCTGGGTAACAGATAAAAATTATAAATTTTTGTTAAAATCGGGGTAAAACTGTAATATTGACATCGGCCACAAGAAATCGTCTTGCCTATTAATATTATAGATTATATATTAATTGCAAATAAAAATCTCAATAAAAACCAAATAAATAGAAATTTTATATAATGACTCTAACATATATTCATATTTGCCAGATCGATAAAGAATTGCTAATATCTCGAAAGCTACGCATCGTAGACCCAATTGTTTATAACTTCAATCCAGTTTGAAAGATGCCATCCGAATTCCTCTCTAACTATATTTAGGTTTGCCAAATCGAAATTGTAAAATTTTTTAAATAATTGTATATTCAGTATTCAAAATTAATAAGGAAACTTTTTTAAAAAGCTTAAATTATAAAAAGAACAAAAAAAAGCTAGTACACTGATGATATTACTGATATGCAGATTCAAAATATTAGTCAAAATATTAAAAGTAATATGAACAGAAATTAATTTCATGTATTGCTGTGCCCGCATCCTAAACCTATACCAATTAACTGGTCGTATATTGCTTATGAGTGCATAAACTCTTTTTTGCGATTACTCGGTTTTTTAAACAATTGCAGCTCATTAGATTTGTATGAATGTTTCTATATTTCTTTAACTCAACACTATAATTTTTTGCCTCGTTATGGTCTATTGCCAAGCTAAGTCTATTTTCCATAAACTACCAATGAATTGATAACTTCATCAACAACATCATGGCATTATAAATATGATTGTATTTGCCAACTTCTTTGTTTAGGACTTATATGTACACGTGTACACATGTTCAGCTGCGGACATTAAAATAGCACCGCTTGTATATATACTTTGTACAGAATAAGTAAAAAAATTTAGTTAGGTAGTTTTCTTAATATCGGCCTTCATTTCAATGCGCTTGGTCTTAAAAATAAAAGAAACCCTGTCCGCCCATCTAAAAAATATGCATAATAAAATTTACCATTTGGCAGCTATTAAATAAGGTTTTCCATGATCTATATTTTGTTCCCAACTTATGGTAGAACTTCAGCTGGATAACATTATTTTGCTCAAACATTAACCACTTTTAATTATACCCTATACCACTATGTGGTTTGGGTATAATGACTTTGTGCTGCTGTTTGTAACAACCAAAAATGTTTGACCTACACCCATCTTTAATTATACCGATCGGATCAGTATCACTATCTGATTCGATTTAACGATGTCCGTCCGTCCGTCCGTCCGTCCGTCCGTCCGTCCGTCTGTGTGTCCATGTAAAGTTTGTAATCAAACTGCAGGTCGCAAATATGAATATATATTGACGAAATTTGGTATTTGATCTTTTATCGGCTATGGGATGAACGCTATTGAAATTGGTGAGAATCGGTCCGTGTTCAGACCTAGCCCCCATACAAATGAACCCTATGAAATCAACATATATTGCCATAAGATCCAAATTATCATACAAATCTTAGTCAAATTGGGTTTGTATGTATATATTACATCCATTAATCATTAGTCCAAAAATGATCCCTATTGGACAACTCTTAGTCATAGGCCCCATATAGAGCTGCTTCCCGATCTTCACTTAAATCTATCAAAAAACAAAAATATTGCACTGCTTCTTCTCAAGTTTTGTTTGTATATATTTTTGCAAAATACAGGAGACTTTACCAAACATGGTCAGGATCGATCCATTTTTGGGCCTAGTCCCCATATAGATATAGCATCCGATATGAACTTTTTCATATCTGCAGCCGAAAAAATTAATAAAAATCCCACTCAAATTTGGTTTATGCTTATTTTCTATATCCAGTTAGTTGGGCCTGAGAGATAGGGTCTCTAAATGCATGGTATAGGGTATCGTATAGTCGGTCTAGACCGACTATAATTTTCTTTCTTGTTTTGAACTGACCTTAATTTTTCTATAAATTTTCATTACAACCACAACATTAATGATTTGACAGAGTTATAGTCGCCAGTTTAGATATGTTTAAAAATCCGAAGCAAATCGGTTATGGTTTGGATGATCCAATTGTGGGATCATTGATCCATTCAGATTATTTTATAATATACAATTTATATGTCACATAATATGTTTTGTATAGCTCCGTAATCTATAATATTAATAGGTGTAAGTTTCACAGTTTTATCCCGATTTTGACAAAAAGAAATTATCATTTGAAAGCTATTTCTTTTTAGCTGTTACCATATTTACAGATTTTCATCGTCTGGAATATTTTTTTTGGAGTTATGATCGTTTAAGGTCGCTACTAACACATACATAAAATTATACACTGCTATGTGTGTGTTTATTAATTTTGTTAATGTGTTTCTGTTTATGTGTTGAGTTTGTTTTCTTCATTTAAAATGAGTTTAAGTGTGAAGCATACCTTTAGGGTCTTTATTAAATGGAAAAATAAAATTTCCTAGAATTTGCACTCGAATTTCGAGTGCTGGAATCTGCTAATACTGTATATTGTGTTAGAATCTGATTGCATTGCATAAGAATTAATACGGCGCACAGTGGACCATTTGAGGAGAAGGCGGTCAAAAATCTATAACTTTTGATTGGATTGGAATTTTGATATGCGGTTTTCTTTGTTTGGTAGGTGAGACTTCAGCCTTTAAGTTTTACTTGTGTTGTGCTCGCGAAAGAATCTGTAGTCTTTGTTCCTTTTTTCTTGCGCTTCTTCAGATAGATCTCTTATTGGTAGCATAATGTTTTGAATTATTTGTTCCCCATGGTACAAAATTTTATGAACTGTGGATGGCATATATCTTCAAGAGTATTTTTTATTATAAAGTATAGCTGTTTTATTGGCGGACTCTCCAAATTTTTTTGCATTTATCTCTCTGCTGCATGCAAGAACTTGTAGTATGATTTTGAATCGTCTATTAATTCATGATCTACATCTGTGAGAGATGCTGCAGTTTCCGGATCGGAAAAAAATCTCCTTGCAGTATTTCCATCATTTGTGTTTCCTTCCCCTTGTTTTGGTTGGTCGATTACGAAGCCTAGCTGTAGATATTTTTGTTGAATTGGTTTTGTTTTTTCGTTGTTTTTTCTCACTGTTTCGCCTAACGGACCAAATTCCAAATCATAACCCAATTTAAAAATATGCTCCATGAAACGTATTTTAGCATCAATAGGGGACATTCCAAATTCGTAAGCTTCCTTATAACTATCGTCTTCTGGTGAGGGTTGGCTTAATTGACTTGATGTCTTTTGGCATATAATGCAGCTTGACGTTGACTTTGTTTCAGTTAAAGCTTGTGCAACTTTTCCATCAATCATCGTGAGACACATTTTAAAATGTACTTCAATGTCTTGGTCATCAAATTTAAATATTACTGGTTGAAGTTCCTTAATTTGATCTTTTATTTTTTGAACTTCTTCAGTTATGACATCTTTGGTTTCCTTTTTGAATGCAAATACTGCAATATTTTGTTGAAGAAGGAATTTCATTTTTCCATACATCAATTTCTGTTGCTCTACTAGTTGACGGCTCTAAGACGCTATACCTTTTTTTAAGCGCAATGGAACGAAAGATGCCATAAATAAATTAGCATGTGATGAATTTTCGGCATTAAATAGCTTGTATTGTTTCTGACCAGAGGGTCCATCACATCCCCATTTAGAAATTAAAGTAATGCTGCCATTACCAATTTTTTTTAAATGATCAGTATCAAGCGTATTTATCAATCGTTCTGCAGTATGTTCAAGGAGATTTTGCAATTTTATTTCTGCTGATGTTGAAGTGACACTAATAGCAGATTGTGAAGGTAAGCATTCTTTTTTGGCAGAAACTAAATCTCGATACTATGGAAAAATCCCACAATTCTTTTCATTGGTTTGCTTCCGCAATTCCTTATATTGATTCTTGGTCAATTTCAAATCCAAAAATAGGGCGAATGCTTCTTCCGGCGTAAATTTCTTATCTTCAATTGGTGTAGGAATGCTTTTCAAAATCCTCCTTGTGCGCCTTGGGCTCGCTTCTACTATTTTTTCAATTATTTCAATTTGGTGCAAAAATGAATCCCTAATAATTCTTTGAGAAATTTCTTCATTGATATTCTCCAGCTTGCGCCTACGAGATCTTTCACTACATTTTTCCTTTGTGCATTTCAATGTCTTCTAGGTTACAATTCTTAAAGAAGTCGTTGCTCACTATGTGCAAAATTACATCGTCTAGCCATTGCACAAAATGTAATGAATAATAATTGTGGAAATATTATTATAAATACTCTTTCTTGCAATTATGTAAAATAAAAATTTTTATCTTTTATTACCACTTTTAGAAGCATAAAAAACCCACACCCTAACTCCTTTTAAAAGGTGAAGCATACCTGCTCATATCTTAAAGGGCTATGTCGCAATAGTTTTTTTTTACCATTTACCTGTTATTTAAATTGTTTCCCATTTTGTTAGGTATTTCAACTAAATAACTCTAATTCAGACTATTAATGTTTCTGAAAGATACCTATGTAAACGTACCTGTAACAATTAAGCGCATTATATCTCAACCCTTTTTTATAAGTATATAACAACTCCTGACAACTCTACCGACACGCAAAAAAATACACCGCGGTGCACCTGTACGACCAAATTTTGTATTCATAACACTCAGACGGACGGACGGACATCGTTTAATCGACTCAGAAAGTGTTTTTGAGTCGAGCCGTATAATAAAAGATGGATAAAATTCCAATATTTTTGGCAGTTACAAACATCACCTCAAACTTAATATATCCTAACCACATAGTGGGCAACTTTTAAATCATAAATTTTGCAGAAAATATCTAACGTTGAGTCAGAAAAATTGTTCTGGTGCACACGGGCGGAAACTGGCGGATGTATAATGGGGTAAAGGGGTATAGGGCTATAGGGGTATAGGGGAGGGTTCGGAATATAGAAAAGTGTAAGATTTTTTCTGACTGCGTTTGACTGGCAGGAGTTATGCTCTATTAAGTAGGAGATTTTCGGAAAATTTGGACCTTTTTTAAAAAAATTTTTTTTTTAAATTTCGGAATAACTCAGTGATTTTACGTTTTTAACATTAATAGTATGGAACCCACGAAATTATATAAAGGTTATCTTACTTCAAAATCTTTTAAATCGAAAAAGCCACAGTCATTCAAAAATAAAAATTTACAAAGAAATTTTTAATTTTAGCAAAATACTGAGAAAGCCCATTTGCGAAGACCCTGTTCGCTGTGACATAGTTGAGGTAGAGTCGCAATTTTTTGGCTCCCGAGGTTTTCTAGTATCTACTTTCAAATGAATAACATAACTTTAAAATCGGTAACAAAAAAAAAAATTATTTTTGCCCGCCTACTCAAAATATGGTCCACTGTGCGGCGTTCTGAAGAAGGCGAACAAATCAACTTTTAGTTTTAAAAAAACCACGCCTATTGAAAGTGAGGCAAGTATAAAAAATGAAAATCGTACCATATTTTTACTATTATATTTTTACTATAAGATGTTTTCAATAGTGGCAGCTAGTGTTTTAGTGACCACAACTGTATAAGTAACGGGTGATTTTTTAAGAGCTTGATAACTTTTTTTAAAAAAAAAACGCATAAAGTTTGCAAAATCTCATCGGTTCTTTATTTGAAACGTTAGATTGGTCCATGACATTTACTTTTTGAAGATAATTTCATTTAAATGTTGACCGCGGCTGCGTCTTAGGTGGTCCATTCGGAAAGTCCAATTTTGGGCAACTTTTTCGAGCATTTCGGCCGGAATAGCCCGAATTTCTTCGGAAATGTTGTCTTCCAAAGCTGGAATAGTTGCTGGCTTATTTCTGTAGACTTTAGACTTGACGTAGCCCCACAAAAAATAGTCTAAAGGCGTCAAATCGCATGATCTTGGTGGCCAACTTACCGGTCCATTTCTTGAGATGAATTGTTCTCCGAAGTTTTCCCTCAAAATGGCCATAGAATCGCGAGCTGTGTGGCATGTAGCGCCATCTTGTTGAAACCACATGTCAACCAAGTTCAGTTCTTCCATTTTTGGCAACAAAAAGTTTGTTAGCATCGAACGATAGCGATCGCCATTCACCGTAACGTTGCGTCCAACAGCATCTTTGAAAAAATACGGTCCAATGATTCCACCAGCGTACAAACCACACCAAACAGTGCATTTTTCGGGATGCATGGGCAGTTCTTGAACGGCTTCTGGTTGCTCTTCACTCCAAATACGGCAATTTTGCTTATTTACGAAGCCATTCAACCAGAAATGAGCCTCATCGCTGAACAAAATTTGTCGATAAAAAAGCGGATTTTCTGCCAACTTTTCTAGGGCCCATTCACTGAAAATTAGACGTTGTGGCAGATCGTTCGGCTTCAGTTCTTGCACGAGCTGTATTTTATACGGTTTTACACCAAGATCTTTGCGTAAAATCTTCCATGTGGTCGAATAACACAAACCCAATTGCTGCGAACGGCGACGAATCGACATTTCACGGTCTTCAGTAACACTCTCAGAAACAGACGCAATATTCTCTTCTGTACGCACTGTACGCATTCGTGTGGTTGGTTTAATGTCCAATAAAGTAAACTGAGTGCGAAACTTGGTCACAATCGCATTAATTGTTTGCTCACTTGGTCGATTATGTAGACCATAAATCGGACGTAAAGCGCGAAACACATTTCGAACCGAACACTGATTTTGGTAATAAAATTCAATGATTTGCAAGCGTTGCTCGTTAGTAAGTCTATTCATGATGAAATGTCAAAGCATACTGAGCATCTTTCTCTTTGACACCATGTCTGAAATCCCACGTGATCTGTCAAATACTAATGCATGAAAATCCTAACCTCAAAAAAATCACCCGTTATATACGGAAGGATACAAATAAACATGTGTACAATTAATATACATAGTTTTCACTCTACACTCTGCTACAAAACTATTAGAAAGAATTTTCATAATTTACAGTTTACAATTTTCAGCAGAATAGTTCACTTCTATTTACATTAATAATGCGCAATATGCAATGTATAGAATTATCTGAAATGGTGTGCAAGTTATATGTGAATTTACCGACTTAACATCAAATAACTTATACTGCGTTTACATCTAAGGAAAATCTAGTAGATTTAGTTGAAATCTATTTCAAAATCCATACCGCTTACATTACGCGCAGGGGGGTAAATTTCTATTTCACAATACAACCACAAAAACAGCGTAACTCATATCGGTGTGAGCTGAAGCAGATAACGCTGTGTGACTTATGATTGTATTGGTGAAAAAATTATGATATAAAATTGTTTTTTATGCCACTTTTTTAAAAGCGTCATCTATGTATCACTTATATACGTTTATGTTAGGATATTTTTAACGTTTTACAGCAAATGGTTGTTGAATTCGCTGAAACAGTTTTTGCTATAAGTAAAACATAGATGAAGCTTTCTGTTTGATTTTAAAAAATGACATAGAAAAATCTTTAATAACTAGATGTTTACACATCTTCCCTGTGATCGGACTCACATGATTTTTTTTACATTTTGTGAGATTTTGTGCCCATAACAATAAATAGCTGATTAAAATAAATCATATGAACAAGAAATACCAAACATATTCAAGACAATAGGAAAATTAAAATATGTTATTATTACATATATTATGCATTAAGAATGAAAAAAACACAAGCTGAAATAGGTATTTTGTGAAAAAAAAACATCATCCTTTGTTAAATATATTGTTTGAACAACGGAAAAAAATGAATTTTGCACAATTATTATATTGCGGCTGGGAGTGGGCACATATAAGTATAAAAAATTAAAATCTATATATTAATACGTGATGGTAAATTTTTAGTTCCCTTTTTAAGCAATATGCGGTCACGGAGGAGTGTGAAAATTGGCACAGTTATAGCTCATATGGAGGAAAAGCTGGGAATGATAAAATTTATATTAAATCTGTCTTAAAAATAAATTAAATTAAATAAAATAAAATATTTATAATAATTCGTAACACCCTGATAATACGAGTGATTTAAATTATATATCAGACGCTCTGTGTTAAACTGTGAATTGCTATAATTGATTAACATACCTTTACGCTAATTTAAATATTCATAAATTTTTTATACATATAGATTAAAAAACTTTGGAAGACAAAAATTTTATGAAAAAATATTTCCTAGAATTTGCACTCGAATTTTGAATGCCGGGCTATACTAGTATTTTTTTATTATAGAATCGTCATTTTTACTAATAATTAAGAGGGCTGGGATTTTCATGCACTAAAAAAACCTAAAATATGAGCTTAAAATATGCACTATGAACCAAAAAAATATATGAGCTAAAAAAATAAGAAATATGCACTAAAAACTTAAATAATTCCAATGAAAAATCTTTTTTTAATTTTATTTAAAAGGAAAAGAAACAAATAATTTAGTCTATTGTTATTGAATGGTACAATATTTTTTAAAAACATAAATAACTAATCTTAATTTTTGTTTGTATAAACAAATAAATACTTTTTTATATTATATTATTATCAGAGTTCAGAAAAAAACACACACTGAATAAAAAACTCGTACATATATGTAAACAAACATAACTTAGACCAACACACACATATTTTTATTTTCATATTAATTATGTGCGTTTCTAAATTTTCTACGGTGCCCAACACAACCATGACTGTGTTCGTTTTAATATTTCGTTATTTACACGAACATTTTTCTATCACGTACTTTTTTTTTCAATCACACATAAAGCACACATTTTTGAGTGTTGCTTTATTTGAAGTTGATGTTCTGGTACGTGTAGTGAAAAAAAACACAGAACATGTAAAATAAACAGGTTCGAGTTCAGTTATATTTTAAGTCGTGTTGTGGCTCGTGTAGTAAGAAAAAACACAACATGTACAATAAACAGGTTCGAGTTCAGTTATATTTTAAACACGACTTAAAATATAACTGAACTCGAACCTGTTTACTGTACATGTTCTGTTGTTTCTTACTACACGAGCCACAACACGACTTAAAATATAACTGAACTCGAACCTGTTTATTTTACATGTTCTGTGTTTTTTTTCACTACACGTACCAGAACATCAACTTCAAATAAAGCAACACTCAAAAATGTGTGCTTTATGTGTGATTGAAGCAAAAAGAATGTGATACAAAAATGTTCGTGTAAATAACGAAATATTAAAACGAACACAGTCATGGTTGTGTTGGGTACCGTAGAAAATTTTGAAACGCACATAATTGATATGAAAATAAAGATATGTGTTGGCTGCTTTTGAACAGAACATTGTGTGTTTCGTGTGTGTATTTTCTGAACCTTGATTATTATATAAAACTTTGTCTCTTCGGATACAAAAAACGTTTGTATATGGAACATGGTCTCTCAACGTCAACCGAAGTTATAGGAGCATAGCTGTTGGACGTCAATTTATTTGGAGAATATTCATTTTCTAATTCAGACCCACATTTGGTTCCAGATCAAAAATATTTGAAATCTGTTTTATTTTTTGTAACCCTTAATTTTTTGCCAAAACGTTTTGGATTTTTTCCTTAATTTGTTGGGCTATTTTTCCTTCCACATTATTAATTTTAATTTCTGCAATATCAATTAATTTGACTTGGTTATTAAGTGAACTAAATCCCTCCAATTTAGTTATTGTTTCACCATTATACTTGTAGTTGGTAAATACAAATGCTAATCGACTTTTGATGTTCTTTAAATTTAATATTTCTTTTAATGTTTTAATTGCATAAGCATCGGTATCAACAAGCTCTTCAAAAACATTATTAAATTTCTCAGAGTTTTTGAATATTATTCTACAGCTAGGTTCCCCATACTAACTACGGTGGGAGGGGAACCAATAGATATATTTCATTGAAAATTGCAACTCGTGAAGGAGCCTTTAAAAGTATTTTTTTTCCTTTATGAAGCCAATAAATCAATATTATCCAATTGACTTCTAATTTCCTTTGCAACGCGGTGTAACCCATGTGCCAAGCAAGTAACATGTTACAGTTTTGGATAAAATATTTTAAGCCCATAAGCAGCCTTAGCCATGCAAGGTGCTGCATCAGCTAAAAATGGAAGGCTCTGCTTTTTGTAGAAATCTTGAGCCAATAAATTTATTGAGTCATGGAAAGCGCGAGCTATCGTAGCATAGTTGACCTTTTCCAATTCCATAATGCAAGAGAGAAACTCCGACAGTAACATTTGCTACGTAACGCTCTTCTATATCCGTTGTTTCGGCCATCGATACCCATAAATATTTCCGTTTCAAAAGATTTTTTCTAGTTCGGATTTATATATTTTGTCCACATAATTTATTCTAAGAGTAGACTGGGCAAGGGATACGCTCAATCATGTATGTTTTAAAGAAATGTCTTAAATTTTTGTTACGTAATTTGTTTAATGCTTCACATACGTCCTTATTTGTTGTCTCTGTATTTTTAAGCAACGATTGAGAAGACTTTTCAGCAACACACTCTAGCAGCTCCTTGTGTTTTGACTATTTAAGTGTTGCTCAACTAAAACTTTCCTTTCGTTACCCATGGAATTATTGCAAATTTTATAATATAGTTTTCGACTATCAGATTTAAAGACATTGTTAAATTCGTTAACGTATTTCATTATGCGCGTTGAACTGTAAAATATACTCATAATAAAATTTCTAACATTTAATGGACAAATTTCATTTAAATTATTGTTTTCAATATTAAATTTTACTAATTCACGTTAAAATTTTTTGCAGAATCCAGTTCTTTAAAACGTTGCAAAACAATGAAAAAAAAATTACATACAAATTTTTATTTGAATATTATATGTGAATTAATGTGTTACCACGCGATATCAAGTTATGTAGTATATGCGTCTCTTTCTAATGTAATTTTGTATTTCAAGCAGAGCTCCAAAAGTATTTATGTATCGATTTTTAAATTAAGTTTGAAGAATTTTTGGAAAAGAAATTAATTTTTTTGTATATGGAAATTTTTTGAAGAACTTTTTGTTATAGAAATTTTTTTAAAAAATCACTCAAAACTGCGAAAATATCCAAAAATATGCATTTATTAATATCAAATATGGAAAATAATATGCATTAAAAACCAAAATATGCAAACATATGCATTTTTACCAAAATATGCAAATAGATAATTGGACTTAGACTTAGACTTTCAACAAAAAACATGCATTTACATGGAAATCGCAGCCCTAATAATTAATATTTTATCCACTTTTTATTCAACTTGTTTGCTTTTGTTTCTGTTTTTTAAATGCCAATTTTTCAGTCACTAAGTTGACAAGATTTTGTAAGATTTTGCTTAAATCTAGTAACGGGCTAGAATTTGTGTTGTATGGAAAATCTAGTAAAAATAACCTAGATTGTGCTCGAAATCTCGTATATACTAGATTGCGCTTAGATGTAAACGCACTCTTAGAGCGATTAAAAATCATTTTTTTTGGCGACTTATATCATATTAATTATTTCAGTCCAATATTACTCATATCGGTCATGGTCAATAACATTTTGGCCGTATGAATATATGTATACTTTCTGATTACAGAGTATTTGATTGAATTGTCTAATACCAAGTTAAACATAGAGACACAAACAGTCTTTATTATACAAGCACGAGTTGCATACTGTTATGTCTGGATAACTTAGATGGTTACTGCCATTACTTGTCAATATATTTTATTGGGTTTTATTTCTGCTAACGTTGATTTCTTTTTTTGGAGTTTTTTTTTTTTCTTTCCATGTCTGTGGCTATTTTAGGCGTTATATTTGCTTAGAAGAGTTTACTTATTTTTTTTTTTTGTACCAATTTTGTGCCAAAGATCACAAAATTTATATGCACGTTGCTTGTATGTTTATCTAAGATATTTGTAAATTATTTATAGATTCGTAATAAGTTTTAAGGAAAATTTTTTTGTAAGAATTTAAGGCAGATATGTATGTATGTAGACGTAGTTTAAAAAGTCCAATCAACTATGCTGCATCACATTGGTTAAATTATTAAAGAAATAGACAGGGCCCTGAGTGGTGGATGACACACTGTTATGTAATGCTAAAGTGAAGAGTGTAGGTCTAGCTGCGTATATCTGAAAACCGTGTTTGAGCAATTTGTAATTGTCAACAAACTGATATACCCAATTTATGTAGTTATACCCTAAACAACTCTATGGTCACGGTAATGAGATTGGGCTGATGTTTGCAACTACCAAAATTATATGACCCGGACCCACCCCTTATTATACAGAATCACTTTCTGTCTGTCTGTCTGCTTGTTTGTCTGTTTGTTTGTGTGTCAATTAGCGTTTTCCTACGTTATATGGACATTTTTTAAATGGCGATTTTGGGAGTGTGCTTTTTCAAGTTTTAAAAAATTCCCTTAAACAAATTTCAAAAAAATTTACATTGGAGATGACTGTGTGAATTTTTAGGTAAACTGCTTTCCTAGAATTATTTTGCAACGTCTTTTTGCGGATTTCGAGAAAAACTGGATTATTGTGAAATATTCAGTAAATGTACTCTTTCTAAATACTTTGTATCAGCAATTAATGAGTTTTCTACATTAAATGTTTTATTTCATCCTTATAACTGTAGGTTAGGGAAAAAATAATTTGACACCATTAACCCATTTGGACTTGGCGCCACAAATGACCCCAATGTAGTTTAGGACGATTAAATAAAAAAATTCAAATATTTTTCAAGTACTGTTGAATATTTAAGAGTATTACTTAAAACTAGCAGATTCCAGCGCTCGGAATTCGAGTGCAATTTCTAGGCAACTTTAGCTAATTCACAAACCAACATTTTTTTGGTTTATTATTATTGTGAATGAGGATAACAAACTCATTAACAAACACTTTAACAAATTTAATAAACACACACATAGCATATGTATAATTTTATGTATGTGTTAGTAGCAACTTTATATGCAATTTACTCAAAACAAACGAAAAAATTAAGAATCTGTAAATCTGCAGCTCGGCTAAAAAGAAGTACCTTTCAAATAATATACGTTTGGTCAAAATCGGTATAAAATGGTAGAACAAAAAATCGGTCACAAAAAATCGCCTAGCCTATTAATTTTATAGATATTATAACTAGATGTGGATGTTTGCGCGTCCGGATTTCGTTTTTTTTCGAATTTCAAAATGCTTGCCCCCCGCAAATGATTTGGATTTAGGAGCCTTTTACGGGACAAATAGCAAAAAAATTTTTGGACAAAAAACCAGATGGCTACCGGGTCCTAAAGACTGCAATCCTAGTGCATTTTGAAAAAAAAAATATTTTTGATTTTCAAAAAATTAACGGCAAAAGTTGCGCAATACAGAGTACATTCCGGGAAAAATATTAATAAAATTTCCATTGAGCAATTTTGGTGCAGCGTTGCGTCTTAAAAATGGAAAGTGAGTATATGTTTTTTTCTCTTTCTTTCTTTCAAGCTAAATTAGTTTCAAAAGCTGCGCAAACTAGAGGATATAGTTAAAACTATTTAAATAAATGTGATATAGCTTTTCTGGTCCAGCGCACAGTGGAACGAGATGGACTTTTTGTAAAATTTACTAGCAGGCCACAGTTTTTAACCGATTTTAACATTTGTTTTTTCCGCTTGTACCTTATTTAATTTCGCATTGACAAATAAAGCCAGATTTGTTAATTTACACTTCTAATATTTAATACTTTAATATTTTTCCCGTAATTTAATTTTAATTTTATTACGCTACTTTTGGCGTCAATTTTTTGAAAATCAACAATATTTTTTTTAACCCTTTGACGACGAATGGGACACATATGTCCCAATTGGTTTTTTCGTCATTACAGGTACATTTTCAATTGATTTGGACCAAATAGGTGTTGTTCGATAAAAAAAACAAATGCCTTATCTGGGTTGAATGTTATATTTAAGGGTTTGTTGTTTTAACTGGGGTTAAGGGCATATCAAAGTCAG
The DNA here is from genome assembly GCA_963682025.1 of Cordilura impudica. Taxonomy (NCBI): domain Eukaryota; kingdom Metazoa; phylum Arthropoda; class Insecta; order Diptera; family Scathophagidae; genus Cordilura; species Cordilura impudica. The sequence continues at coordinate 147,707,695 of OY821521.1, read as the reverse complement.
AAATTTGTATTTTTTTTTTCGGCAATTTTAGTTTCCTAATATCTCGAGTTCTAAAAGATACTGCTGGATTAAATTTTAGTATTAGATGTACCAATATTTTATATAAATTTATTGATTAACGAATTTTAAGTTAGTTCTATACTTTTCACGGGGGGGCTGAAAATATTATGGGACATATGTGTCCCATTCGACGTCAAAGGTAAAAATAAAGGAGACTTTCTTGAATTTTTTTTTATTTAATATTGTATAATTAAAAAATAAAGAAAACACAACCAATTCAGTAACAAACATAAAATAACTCAAAAAACGTAAAAAAAGACATAAACAAAAATTTAATCTCAAATTATAAGATCCAATAATTGGGACATATAAAATAAATCAAAATCGAACTTAGTTGTGATAAATTTCAAAACAATTTCTGTCCGCAGTAAAGCACATTGGTTTTTTACATGGGAAACAAATTATGTTTGTTCGATTTTCGATTCCATTTTTTGTGCAAACAACACATCGCTTCCTGACTCCTCCATCCGTTCTTGTTTGATAATGTCCAGCTAAATCCGGTACTGCCCCCAGTCTCGACCGTGTAAATGATTCTCGTGGTGTCGAGGTAATACTCAGTTTTCGACTACAAAACCCGTCTATTAACTGTGTATCCAACTGCGTACGAAACTCCAGATGTTTTATAGAAAATGGTTTTGAATTACTTTTGGATATCAAGTCATACACTATGTGTGAGCTTTGCTCACCCAAATCTATTAAATCAAAAAACAGACGAAGATAAAATCTGATCTTCGATTTACGATCATATTCATAGTAGGACTGAAAATAAATAAATAAATATTTGTTACTTAAAAAGTTACTTAGAGGATACTTAACACTATACCTTTTTTTGGTCCATAAGATCAACGCCACCCATTCCTGCGTTATATTAGGAAATCATCTTTGGACATGTCACATTAATTTTATTTGCAGATCCAGCCTGGCGTTTTTTGACATTTACGGTGTCGATTGGATTTATAAAATTGGATCCCATATGCACGGTTATCCATCCATTTGACAATTGCAACTCCTTTTGACACAAAGCTTTGGAAGTCTCCACGATCAAAAGATTTATCGGAGTCAAATTTTGGCATTTGTGCACGATTTTTACGCAAAGTGCCACAGGCTCGTATTCCATTGGTCATAAGTTTATGTAATAATATTGGACTATTGAAAAAGTTATCGAAATATAGTTCTATTCCCATATTTTCCAGACCTGCTGCCATATCTATAATAACGGATTCGCCAATGCCAACCTCTCTCTGTTCCTTTTTACCTGTATATATATCACTCTTAGCATCGCAACGACACCACAATTTAAACCCCCAGCTTATGGGTTTGTCTTTCATATATTGTTTCATTATATTGCGGCCCTTAAATTTTACCATATGCTCTTCTATAGACTGACATTTTCCTTGGCTTAAATTTTTTCCAAATGCTGAGTTGAAATGATTAATTACTGGTCTTATGTTAAAGGCTCGATCGTATGATGGGTCGTCACGGCCTGGCTGTTCAGCGTTATTGACAAAATGTATGCTGGAAAGAATTTTTTCAAAACGGTCTCGAGTCATAACTTTGGAAATAAACGGTATATTTCCATCGTAGACCAGTACAATCTTATTTCTGGCAATTTGTGGATACTCATTGCTATAATCATTTCAAAAAATGCTTTCAACTCTTCTTTACTTATAGAAAATATTATACCTTTCTGCTCACAACAAATTTCGTTTGGTGAAATCACAAACTGCATTGAATACTTCTAAAACAGTTGGGACCTCCTCATCAGCGCTTACCTTTGGATTTAAAACCTTTCCGTATATGTAATCAGGGTCGGTATAAGCTGGCGAAACGTAACTTTGATTGGTTTTTTTCCACTTAAATTTAACTAAAAGTTCTTTGGCATCTTTGGGTTTGGGAACACCTTTTGCCATTGACGCATCAGTCTTAGAATTTTTGCTCGTTGAAGGTTTTTCGGTCTGCAGAATATCTTCGATTTCGATTTCGGTTCCGTTCGCTATATCTGTAAAATCATCCAAAACAGCACTA
>OY821521.1:147703525-147705410 GCA_963682025.1 Cordilura impudica | reverse complement strand
AAATCAAATAATTTTTTTTTTAAATGCACTACGATTGCAGTCTTTAGGATCCGGTAGCCATCTGGTTTTTTATTCAAAAATGTTTTTGCTATTTTTGCGTAAAAGAGCAAGCTAAAAAAAAAATAATTCGGGACACACTAGCGTAGGTCTTCTATTCCTAAAATTTGGTATAAATCAGAGGACGTTAACCATATAACAATTTGTCGAAAAAATTAAACTGTAGAATGAAAATCTGGGAAAAAAATTATATTTTCCGCATATTGAAATTTTCAGTCGATGTCCGGCTCGACCTTTATTTATCCGATTGTCCCCTGACTTTACACTTATTAGTTTAATTTGGAAATAAAAAATTGAAGAAACTTAGTGCTTAAGATTTTATCGGCCATAGGACTATCGCTGTTGCAATCGGTGAAAATCGGCGAATGTTCTTATAAATAACTCCTATGAAATCGATTTAAGTTGCCCTAAGATCTAGATTTGCACAACGATTTTGGTCAAATTTGTTATGTTTTCGCTTATTACGCCGCTAATAAGTTTTGCAAAACTAGAGCCCATAGTACAATTTTTCGTCGTGGGCACCCCAGAAAATTACTTCCCAATCTTCACTTAAATCTTTCAAAAAACGTATTATATATTTCCTTGGGAAAAACAAGTTACCTTACCATATATAGAGGTGATGGGAATAAGTTACTAAATCGCACGAAATATATCCGTCCCTTTGGCCGTCTATGTTTGTGACCATATAAACCCAATGGTTGTTATAAATAGGCAAATAACAAGATATTCCCTGCATATAACAATATATTTTGATATGTGACTTTGATAGTCTAATACGCGATGATGATGATATCCGTTCAGTTCTAAATTAGCCTTACTTAGGTAGTAAAATTTGTATATATTTTTATTTTATATCCATAAACCATCTGCCTAAAAATAAGTGAAATATCAAAAGTCATAGTCACTGAGAATTATCGATAGAAATGCAAATGTGTTTAAGATTTACATATAAGTAATTTTGCCTTTACACGTTTTATTTATTATATTATATTATATTATATTATATTATATTATATTATATTATATTATATTATATTATATTATATTATATTATATTATATTATATTATATTATATTATATTATATTATATTATATTATATTATATTATATTATATTATATTATATTATATTATATTATATTATATTATATTATATTATATTATATTATATTATATTATATTATATTATATTATATTATATTATATTATATTATATTATATTATATTATATTATATTATATTATATTATATTATATTATATTATATTATATTATATTATATTATATTATATTATATTATATTATATTATATTATATTATATTATATTATATTATATTATATTATATTATATTATATTATATTATATTATATTATATTATATTATATTATATTATATTATATTATATTATATTATATTATATTATATTATATTATATTATATTATATTATATTATATTATATTATATTATATTATATTATATTATATTATATTATATTATATTATATTATATTATATTATATTATATTATATTATATTATATTATATTATATTATATTATATTATATTATATTATATTATATTATATTATATTATATTATATTATATTATATTATATTATATTATATTATATTATATTATATTATATTATATTATATTATATTATATTATATTATATTATATTATATTATATTATATTATATTATATTATATTATATTATATTATATTATATTATATTATATTATATTATATTATATTATATTATATTATATTATATTATATTATATTATATTATATATTATATTATATTATATTATATTATATTATAT